>PVJX010046880.1:0-12151 GCA_004027295.1 Dolichotis patagonum | reverse complement strand
TCAACCCACTACCTACCCTTGTAAATGAAGTTGTACTGAAATAGAAGCAGAATCACTCCATCACCTTTTGACTGTGGCTTTTTTTTGCACCACAAGGGCAGAGATAAACAGCCATGGCAGGGATTGCATACCTTCATACATGAATTATTGACTGGAAAGATGTAAAGTACACAGCTGAGGTCATTGCAAAGAATTTTATGCCATGATTGGAATTAATGATGCCCAGGTACCACCCAGAGGGAAGGTGGGAGATGTATCCTGGCTGGATTGCTGCTGAGAGATCTCAGATAAGACACTTTCCCTTTCTAAGCCTCAGTTTCCCTGCCCAAAAAGAGAAATAAGTGGGGGAGGTAATTCTATGCTTTTTATCAGCTCTGAGCCACAGTGTTCAAGTTGAAACACTTCTTCATGCTGTCTGAAGTGCTGTGACCCTGCAGGTGAGCTTTGTGATCTCAAAGAGGCCTTGTAATTATTCCAGCAAACTTAAAGAAGGGAAGCTATGAGAATCATTAGGGCAACCAGGGCCCAATCAGACTGAATAATTTCCCTAGATGTTGCCTCTTGGCACTGAATTTAGCACTACAGATGAAGACTATGTGTACCTTGCAACAAAGCAGATGAATGAAACATGGAACACAAAAGCATCGCCTTATCTATCTGAGACCAGACATCACGAGTTTCCCAACAACCAGATGCTCATCAGCAACTCTTCAGGAGAGCGACTCGTGGGATAAAAGGAGCGTGGCCCTGTGGCTCAAGACCCTGTGGGTCCTTCATGACTCTGCCATCATGAGCCAGGCATCACTGTGCATCAGTTTTCTTACCCGCAGAGTGCAAAGTTATGACTACACCAGGGGACACTGGAAGGGCTAGGCGATAAGAGGAATACAAAAATATAGTGTGTAACACAGAGAATATTCTCCAAGATATTATTATTAGCCTGTCTCCAAATGCTTTTCACAGAAATGCATCACTGGCACAGTTTCCACAGACAGCCTCATTAGATGGGAAACCAGAGCCCAGAGAAGTTTGCTGATCACCTCAGGACACATAGACAATGAATGGCTGAGGCGGGGCTTAGAGCATCTGAGCCCACTATCAAAGATCTTTTTCCTTCAATGTATGGCCCTTTTTCCTTCTCTATTCTATTTGTATGGCCTCATAGGCCGTCAATGACGGCTTACAAGAGGTGCTCATTAAATGCATGTAGATTGAGAAAGGAACTGTAAATTTTTAGTTCCTCCTGCTCTTCCCTGCAGAGAGGTCATTCTCCCTGTCTGCCCCTCTAGGGCCATCATAACATTAACTCTATCTTCTAGGTCCCCTGCCTTCCTGAGCTTCCTTTCAACACCCTCTGGCTCCTCTAGACCTCTTTCTCAGGGGTAGAATTTACCTAACTGGAAATGGAGAGGAGGGGATAAGACAGTCCTGAGAAGCTACCCCATCCTGCACATGTGACCAACATTTAAAGGAAAGTTTTGATGAAGGGTGTGAAGCCATAAGGACCCTATAAAGAACAATCTCTTCCCTCTCAGTCCTCACTGTGTCCCTCCCCTCCAAGGGACCTCACCTGTACTACCTCTAGACAGATCAAGAGCAACTACTTCCTGGTCTGGAAGTTGGATTAGGAGAAGGAATAATAGGACCACGTGGGTGCTGTGGACACAGAACCTACTGCCCAAGCAGTGCTAGTGCCGTAAAGGTCAGGAACACCCAGCACATTCAGTCCTGAGCGTTGAGGTCAGTTCCCTTCTTGGAGGTCCCAGAAGGGATAGAGCATCACAATGAAATGCAAGTGCTCAGAAGTAGTAGGAAACTGCAGGTTATTGGAGCAAGCGTCATATTGTTCTTTCTACCTGTCCTTTTGTCTTGTACACAAAATAAAACAAGGTCTCAAAACTAATGGATACAAAACAAAAACTGCTAGTTTACAAGGTAGAATGGATACAAAACAAAAACTGCTAGTTTACAAGGTAGAATGGATACAAAACAAAAACTGCTAGTTTACAAGGTAGAAAACCACATCAAGCATAAGAGCAAATGAAGCTTACTCTGGATGTTGGAGACCTTGGAAACTTTGGTTCCATGGAAACTACTCTCTCTGCAAAAGTGTTTTGAGGGTATCTGCCAGTAAAATGAGAGAAGAATTGGAATTCAAAGAGAAAGATGAAGATGGGGAGTAAGGTGAAGAGGAAGGAAAAGGAGAGAGAGAAAGAAGGAGAGGGAGGGAGGAAAGAAGGAAGAAAAAAGGAAAAAAGATGAGAAAAGAAAAATGAGCAAAACAAATGCAAGGGTCCAATAAGAAAGAGAAATGTCAGTTGAGAATTATGTAACATGTCTAGATAGTAGTCATTAATGAAAAACAGGTTCTTATGGTTCCAAGAAAAAAAACTCTGAAGGAGAGAAGTCATTCTAAACAAAGTTTGCAACACATGCAATGGGTAAAGTATTTTTAAATCTAAATAAAGAAGACCATATCAGTCAATAAGAAGCAGATAACTAGGCAGAGGTTGTGAAAAGACAATCTCTATACAGCACAGAGAAATATAAATGGTCAATAGTAAGGACAAATTGCTCAGTCTCATTAGTAATCAAAGAGACACAATTTAAAGGAATGATACATTTCCATTATTCTCTTATCCATTTAAAACATTTCCATATAGAGTGCTGGCTGGAGGGGGGTTGGGCATTAAAGAAATAGGAAATCCTCCTACACTTAATGGTGGACGTATAAATGGGCACAGACTTTGAAGGACAATGTGTCAATATGCAATGAAATTTATTTATTGATTGACTGATTGATTGATTGTATGGGAGATTGAGCTTAAGACTGCACCCTTGCCAGGCAGGTGCTTACACTGCTGAGCTAAATCCCCAGCCCTTGTAATGAAATTTTAAATAAATGACTTGGTTCCATCTTTTCACCCTCCAGTCTCCTTCTGGTGACCCACTTAGCTGAACACGAGTCACAGTGGACCAGAGAGACCTATGTGGCAGGGCAAGCCTCATGCCAGACAGAGTAGAAAAAGAATGGAAGGCATGTGGCAGCAAGAGCAAGTGGTCAGCTCAGTTGATCTCACTCGGTTTGTTTGTGTGTCAGCTCACGCCATCCCTGTTCACTGTTGGTGGTAGCATCAGGTAGCACTAGACCACAGTGCCTTTACTCATGTACTGTTGGTGAATATTGAGATCCACTGCTAGATTTATGCTCTGTGTTGTGACAAACATGGCTTGTAGTCAGTTCCCTATACACAGATAACATTTCTCTTGAAAATGGATGCCTAGATCCAGCATTCTTAGGTTGAGATGACTGTAAGGTAAGAAAAAAAAATCCATAATGGTTCTCCTTGCTTTGGGTAGAATCTCTAAAACTCAGCTGTTCTGGAGCTCCAGCTTCTCCCAGGACCCTGGGCATGGACTCTGGGATCAGTACTTTATGATCTAGACCCATTGTATTAGCCATTAGATGGAGTTGGAACTGAAGGAGCTCAGGAGCAAGAACATGGACTTCTATTAGGAGGCAGACAGGATAGAAGAAGGAGTGGTTTCCAGTTGTGATGGTGAAGATGTGAGGGTGAGAGGGGAAAAAAGGAGTCACAGATGCAGTCAAGATTTTTATATTTCTACTTTTATTAACTGTGAGATAGAAAAATCCCCATGTCCTTTCTTCCCCCAACAGATGGAAAACATACTCAAAGCAGAGAATGAAGCACAAAAATAACAAGAGACTCAGGGAGAATGAACCATGAGCCCTCCACTGGCATAGCTGAGGCTAGGTTGCATTTCCTGAGGCTTGAGTATCACTTTCCTAATAAGAGACAACCAGTGGTAATCTAAATAATCAATTTCTGTAAAACATGATGAACCAGACTGTCTCCATTACTTTTCTCTTATTTCTTAGACAAAATACCCAACACCCAAGGTTAAAGTGGGAAAGATTAATTTAGGTCACAATTTGTAGAGGTTTCAATCCATAAGCAGCTGGCTCCAAGGCCCAGTGGCATGGCAGAGGGGTAACTATTCACAGCAGCAAAAGGCAGCAGAAGCAACAAAAGCCAAAGGGAAAGAGCAAGCCTCTTTCCCTCTCTTGTATTGTAAGCAGGCTGCCCTTCTTAGAGTGGATGTAGCACTCAAATCATCCCCATGTTTTCCTTTGCAGAGGTTCAGGATGTTTACCAAGTAAGGGCCCTGGCCCTCTGCTGGGTCGGTTAGTTAAACTCCTAGACTTCTCAGGTTGACTCAATGAAACAACCATGACAGCATCCTAGAGTGTAAACAGTCACCCTAGGATGTGGAACTGCTAAGTCACACCCTAGGATGTGGAACTGCTAAGTCACTTAGTTATGCATCTAAATTTCTCAAGAAAATGAATAAACCACAACGAGGACCCTGTGAGAAGACAAGAGGATTTCTCACAGTGACATTGGCCCATGAAAGAAGGGGAATGTGGAGACTGTTCTGACAAAGAGTTTCTCAGACAGGATGGGAAGCAAAGAAGATCCATGGAAGGATATGATGGGAAGGGAAGGACATCAGAGCCTCAGCAAATAAAACCCTCATTGGATTGATGAAATTTTCTTGCCCAGGAATAAGATATTCATACTTCTCTAAAGAATGTCTTTGCTCTGTTTATTCTGCGAATTTTAGGAAAGTTACAATTAATGGTCTCACAAAAGTGTACCTGCTACACATCCCAAGTGTCTATAGGCCCACTTCTAAGTCATACTTTCCTGTTTTTAGCCCCATAGGTTGATCTCAACTGAGAGTCATTTTTTTGTATAAAACTGCTAGACAAAGGGCACCTCTGACAATCTGTTAGGGTCCTCTCCTGAGGTTCAATAATCCAGGGGCTTTTTGCTTTTACTCCATAATAAATACTTTGTTCAGTCTTCTTTTAACTCTCTCCTTTATTATTCTTCCTGTGTTGAGAGGAGAATGCACCAGTCAGATGGTAACAGTTGTGATGCTGCTAGTTGTATAGTGGGCAAACTGGAGTTTCCTAACTTGTGGAGCGCTGAGAATATAAGATCTTTTCTTTACTAAACACCTTCTCTGTGCCAAGAGACCTCCTGCCTCAGCTCCTACAGCCTCCAGAGCTGCAGGGAGGCATAAATACTGCATTTGAAGACATCCTGTAAACCTCACAGTGCTTTTCTTAAATGAAACAAGATCAACAAAAGACAACTGGGAGTGATACCAAGGACATTCCTGGAGCCCAGCCCCCCTCTCTGAGCTCTGGAGGCAGGACTCCCAACACTAGCTAGTTCAGCTGCAAGACAGCACAAAACAGTGACAGCTGCGTGCCTACTACGCATCAGACCCCATGCTGGGTTCTTTATGTACATCCACTCTGGTTCTCTGAAGTGGGCATCAGCAGTCCCAATTTGATTTTCATAGTGACAAATGGTGGGAATTCACTTTGGTCTCTCACATGTGGATTTGTATTTCAGAAGGCCCATGCCTGGTGGGACTATTACATCATGTTGACAATATAAATTAGGCTGATTAGGGGCTGACAACATCGTTAGGAATGATATACAGTTTAGGAGCTGGCATTATTGCTTGTTAAATTTACACATGACAAACTGCCTTCTATCTCTGCCCAGTGATACTTTGGCACCAACCCAAATCATAGGAAATGCCATGGTGTGAGCCATAGGCCAATCATTAACTGTCCCTGGGAGGTCACGCAGCCCTTCCAGTCCTGCTGACAGATTGGCCTTTACTAAAACTGTGAAGTGGAAGTTTATCTTTCTACCCTCAGAAATCCAGGAGTCGCCTCAGCTCCTAGCTCCCCTGTGGAAAAACCATCATTGCTCATGGGACAGAACATTCAACTTTATACTGTGGAGCTGAATTCTATCTGTCTAGCTTCAAGTGCTTAGTGAGAAAGTCCTCTCTGAGTCACAGTTTCCTCATCTAACAAAGAAAAGCCCTTGGCCTCTCCATACAAGGGAGTTTTCGGCAGATTGAAGGTGCAAGTGGATATGAGAGTACTTCATGTCAGTCATCTCTTTCTGCATCACAGCAAATTTCAGTGTCATACGAAAGCAAGCACTAATTTCCTTCACTTACCTTTGATTAGTTAAGGGTTGTCTGATATGAGGTAGGCTAGCTGAGCAATTTTGCTTTCGGTATGAGAGTGACTAAAATGCATTCTTTGCCACAAGTCAGCCCTTCATCTGGCCCATCATGTGCTTTTTTTGAGCCCAGAATGGAGGGAAAGCATTGAGGTGATGGTGACGGTGTGGGTGGTGATATCAGCAGCACAAGCACATTGCAGACCCTTGTATGGGTCATGCTGTTCATCTTCCAGGGTAAGTCACATGATCAAGCACTACCCAAGTAGGAAACAAATAGATTTCCATGGCGTGGGAAGAGAGAGGGGATGTTTTAATGACAATCTTCTCTACCACACACATGGTCTGTACATAAGAAAGTGCTGTTTGTTACTATGATTTCTTCAACTTGCTAAGAACAGAGAAGGCAAATAGCCTGCTTTTCATCTCTCGATGCTTTTACAGGAAACCGACTGGTTTGGCTGTAGTTAATCAACCTGAGTGACCATTAACCCACTGGATTAATTGGCTATTTGGTTGATTCCAAAACTACCCTTGGATTCCTGTCCATGCCACTGATCAATGGGTTACAAAGAAGCCAGCTTTGGCTACCTACCTCCTTGCAAAGTTAGGGTACTAGCCTAATCGTTCTTTCTTATTTCTTGAACATTCTTACTCAACTTTCTCAGCTTTTAAGCTTTGTAACAACCACCAATGACATTTACACTGACTTTTATCAATAGCCAAGTGGTTTCATAAATGTAACCCATTTTGCATTTTTACCATAGCCCAAACTGCCTACTTACAGATAAAGAAACTGTGACTCAGCAAGCCTTAAGTGAAATCTGGGATTTGAGCCTTGACCTTCAGATCAGGAGCTCAGCACCTCCCCTCCCTGACTCTGTGTATGTCTCAGAGATGGCTCTCTGCCTAATTCCGTGGCCTCCCCTAATGTAATGTCAGCCCACGTGACAGCCTATCTCCCACGTCCACAGTGATTTAATTTCTATAGTTTATGTGAAGAGAAATTACTCACTAAAATTTAATTTGGTAAATTTCAGTCTTTGTAAGCAGTTAATTCAATGAAGACTTAGCCCAGCAAGTCAGCAGTTAATCAAGCTATTTCCGCGTGGCCAGCCCCTCAGATTACAAAAGAGCTCCAGCATCCCAGGCTGTTTTAAATTCACATTCCTTTATTATTATGTCAATGAAAGTCATTATGTGACTGAAGAAAATGTTTACTGTCTAGAAAAATAAAATGTAATCTTGTGCGGTGGATTAGCATTTTCTGTCGGGTATTAAATGGGGAGCTCTTAAGGAGCGTGATTCCTGAATTATGTGGTTTGATGATTATGTAACCACATGGGTGGCCGATAACTATTTATCTAGCCCAGAGCAATGCAGTTCAACAGACCCATTCTTATGTCCCACGAATCACCTCTGAGTCTTCTATCACAGTTTAGCTCCCAGAATACACTGAGGCAGGGAAGAGGAGGTGACAGGGAATGGAGACAAGTTTGTCAGGTCAGGGCTGGTGCCTAGAATCTTCACAGATGTGCCTATATGGGCCAGAAGTTGGAGTGTGTGTGTGTGTGTGTGTGTGTAAGAGAAAGATATAGGCAGATACCAACAGACTGGAAGATACCGTCTAAACCTGTTAACCAACTGAACCTGTTTAACCCAGTAGGGCATGGGCTTTGAGGGCAGAGATGATCTATTCATTTTTGCATCTCCAGTGCCTTGGTCAATGTGCCTGGAGCTTTAAGACTGATGGTCATAAATGTTGAAAGAAATCAAAATCACACAGTGCTAGTGTCTTTAACCACTAAGGTATAGCCACCAAATGGACCTTTGTGTTGTTCACTGTTGAATTTCAGACCAATGCCGAGCACAAACATATACTCAATAAATACTTGTTGAATTGTGTCTAAATTTGCATAGCAGTATAGAAGGTGAAAAAAGTTTCTAGAACAAAGAAGCTGGAGCAAGTTTTGAAAAGGGGGCCAAGACAGAGGGAATGTGACAGCATACTCAGGAGGGGGACAAATTGTTTGCCTAAAGAAAAGCTCAAGGCCTAGGTTATGCCTTTGCATCAATGATTACCCTGAGAGGATGGCCCTATGCTGGGGGAGGAGAGGCTGTTTTTGGCACTTACATTTTGAAAAGGAAAAGAGAAGAAAACTCTAGGATATCTGCACAAGGATGGAGAGACTTCCCTAAGAAGGAATGATGCTACCGCATGAAAGGCTTGGCTTCGGAAAGAACATGGAAAGACAAGTATAACACCAGACAAAATGTTGCAGCAGGTAACTTTTGAGGTCCCATAAGGTTCTGTGACTTTTAGTCCATATTTGACAGATTTGTTTCTGTTACTTCAAAGAAAACTGATTTAAATTCCCTGAGTTGAGAAAAGATGCTAAATGTGACCTTGAAGACCCCAAGAGAGAAGTAACTACAGACAGAAAACTTATTTTGGAGGGTCAAGTGGGCCATAATATGCTGCACTGCTTAGTGGAATAACGTGTGTCATGATACACAGGGAGCTAGAGGGCAGGCCATGTCTACTACCATCTAGAGGCCCTCATATAAGGACAAGGAGGCCAGAGCAATCAGGAAGGCCTTCCTGGAAGACGGGGGAACACCTGTCACTGGGGTGAGAGAACATGAAATCAGTCCCAGCAAAAAGCAGCACCCTGTTGACTTCTAAAGGAAAAAGCCCCAGCCAGAGTTTTCACATTTCAGCCATGACTGGAGCACCATGAATTCTCCTGGAGGCAGAAGGTGGAATCACATTCTAAAAGTAGACAGTTATAGCTTAAAGTCCTGACTCCACCATGTCTTGCATGTACAGTCTTTGACAAGTGACTTAACCTTGGAGCCTTCATTTCCTTATCTATAAAATAAAACTTTAAAAACCCTCTCCAACTCTCTAAGAGCCACTGTGAAAATTAGATGGGGTTGTGATATCAGTGTGATTTGTAAGCTCTGAAGAGCCCTGCACTTATGGGGCAGTTGCTAATGGCATGATATCACAGCGTCTCCAAATTGCACAGTGACAGGACTGCTTCCTGAGGCCGGGCGCCCTGAGTCTGAAACTCACCATCCACAGCACACTTGTTTCTCAGTTTAGGGCTGGCCTAACAGACCTGGAAGTGGCCCCACGTATAAGTGACTTCCCTAGGAATAAATCCATGCTAGGTTGTCAGCCCTCCTTCCATTCTGCAAGTCACTGTCTGACCAGTGCTGACAACTGGTGACTTCACATCCTGTCCACAACTCACAGAAAATCCTTACCTTCAAAATGCTTCCATGTTGTCTTAGTTACTTTTCCTGTTGCTGGGACAAAATACCTGACACCTAGAGTTAAAGGAGGAAAGATTTATTTACTCACAGTTTGTAGAGGTTTGCTGGTTCTCAGGCAAGGCAGAACATGGTAGACAGGCAACAGTTCATGGCCACAGAAGACAGTAAAAGCAAAGAGAGAGAGAGAGCTTTTTCTGTCCCTTATATTTTATCCAGTCTGCTGGGACTAGGGCAGTGCTAACCCAATCAGTGGACTGATCCAGAAATCACCCACCCTTAATCCCAGCATTGCACTGGGAATCAATCACACACGAGATTCAGCTACCTCCCAAAAAGCCCCATCTGAAACAGCACAAGGCTTTGGGGTGACTTCCAGAACCAAACCACAATACATGGACATGTCTCCTGGGCTTGCTCCTCCTTTCCCCTCACCTGCTCCCACTCCCCTCCCTGCCCCTGCTCCAGCTGCTGTGGGCCTGGGTTGTATTGCCACACAACTAGACACAAACCTTAACACATGTATCCCAGAGACATTCTTCCCAGCTCCTGGTAGCATGTTATATTGAAGTCACACTTCAAATTCAGCCCTGCTACAAGGGCTCCTCCTGAAGCAGCCACTGAATAGTCAATAGATTTATATCTTCAACCATGATGCTCTAGGCAGATATACTGTCTGCTTGTCTGCTTGGTACAGACAGGATATCAAAGTCTGGCCCAAACAGAATTCCCAGGTCCCCCTCCCCCAAGCCACTTCCTCCCCCAGCCTTCTGCATCTTCTATCCACGCCACTCCTGTCAAGACCTAGATGTCATACGTAACGCTGCTGTCCGTCCCTCACCCTCATATCCAGTGCCTCTGAACATTCTTCCCACTTTGCATCCCAAATCTATCCCCATCTCTCCCCTTCCTCCAGTTCACTATGTGCATTCCAACAGCCTTTAATCTGGGGCACAGCAACCTCTGGTCACCTTGATTCTTCTCTTGAGTTTTTCAAACTCATTCTCTACCAAGTAGCCAGAGGCATCTTTGTAAAACATAAATCAAATAATATTTATCTTCTTAAAACCCATTTTCTCAGTGCATGTAAAATAAAAACAGAACTGAGTGGAGGCCAGATTGCACTGTGTCAAGGTGTAAATAGGATTTTAGGACACAAAGACGAATAATATAGAAATACATGCAAGACACAAAGCTGGAAAAGGAGAGAAAAAGTCAGAGCTGAAAATAAACAGGATGACAAGACAGTGCTCTGTTGCCTCAGAAGAGAGAGACGTAAGCACACTAAATGCTGAAGAGAAGAGCTGAAGGAGGACAAGGGTGAAAATTTGTTGGGTAAGGGATGACTTCCGCTCATCTCAGGAGAACAGACTTGGGGCTAATTTATGTTGTTCACAATGGTATTTCTGTTCTCGATAAGCTTGTTTTTGTAAACTCTAAGAAGATAAAAGAGAAAGAAGTTCCTTACTGAAGCCTAGAAGGCCCTCAGAAGCTGACCCCTGACCACCACTGCACTGCCTCCCCATCCCAAGAGCTCTAGGCCATGGGTGGATACCTTAGCATGACTGTAATCACCTGGAGAGAGAACTGGTCAAAGTGTAAATTCCTCTTCTTCCTCCTCTGCCTTTTCCTCCACCCCACTTCTAGAACATTCAGTCCTACAGCAGTCAGGCCAGCATCACAAGGCAGGCATCTGCAGGGAGAGGACGACGTAGGAGGCTGACAGCTCACGGGGCTGCCATAGCTCAGATCTGAAATGTGCCCAGTGGCATTTTATTAAAATGTTGGTCCCCATCTTGGTACTGTCAGGGGGTGATATTGAAGGGGGCCTCAGAAACCCAGGTCCCTCCCCTTCTTCCCTCTTCTTTCACTTCCCTATCATGAGCTGAGGAGTTTTTCTGCGTCACACACTGTCCCCATGAGATGTTGCCTTACCGCAGGTCCAAAAGCTATAGGGCCAGACAATCATGAGCGAGAACTCCAAAACTGTGAGCCTAAGCTAAGAGTCTCCTTGTGGGGGCTGAGGATTTAGCTGAGCAGCATAAGCGCCTGCCTTGCAAGCGTGAGATTGTGAGTTCGATCCCTGATACCAATTAAAAAAAAAGTCTCCTTGGGTAAGTTGATCATCTCAGGTATTTGTTACAGCGAAGCAAAGCTGACTGCACAGGGTTGTCCCAAGAAAGATGTCAGGGCCTTTATAAGGTGATGGGGGTACCCACAGATGGGGAAGGGCACCATAAAAATGTCAGCACCCAAACAAGGGGAAGACGGTGTCACCCACAGAGGCATCCTGGCATGGAACCCCAGACTGGCTGAGAGGTGACTTGGCAAGTGTCAGATTCTGAATGAGCTACTCAGAACAGCCTGGTGTGGTGAGCCTGAGCCCAAGAAAGATAAAGGCATCCTTATAGATAGTGACTGATTTGAGGTGTCAGGGCCTAAAGGGAACACAAATAGCATATATACAGGATAGGCAACAACCTGAAATGAAAATTCAGAGCCCAAGTGGGTAAGAGGGGCCCATGAAGAAAAAAGGGGTTAGGCTGAGGTAAAAGATTGGTTATACTGAGGAATGTTGATCAAAAAATTATAGATAGAAAATACCAGGTATTATGGGTGGAATTTGAGCTCCACTCCTCAAATACATAAGGTGACATATTAAGTACCTCAGAAAGTCACCTTACTTAGAAACAGAGTCATTACAGTTAGTTAAGATGAAGTAATAATAGAGCAAAGAAAGCCCTAATCCAGTATGACTCATGTCCTTATAAAAGGGCAGAGCTGGACACAGA
>PVJX010046879.1:0-12125 GCA_004027295.1 Dolichotis patagonum | reverse complement strand
CATTCCAACTGATGATTTAAAACTTTGAAAGACTTCGAAGCTATGAGATGGGGCCTCATGCTTACCATAAAGTCTTATATACTCTTATCAAATCTCATATTAGGGAGATTATATGGTATTTACCCTTGTGAGTTTGGTTTATTTCACTTAAGAGAATGGTCTCAAGTCGTGTCCATTTATTTATAAATATCTCAATGTGGTCATTCTTTATAGCTGAGTAGTACTCCATTGTATAAAAATGCCACAACTTTTTTATCCATTCCTCAGTTGATGGGCACTTAGGTTCCAACAAGTATCTTTAAACTAAAAAAATATAGTTTCTTTAAATAGCTCTCTGGTTAGCTCATAATTCTATTGGAAAATTCTGGTTTGGGACAGCCTCGGCTGATTTCTAATGGGCTCTTCCATGTATTTGGACCAATTTGTGATTTGGCAAGGGGCTAGTTTGTCCCAAACAGCTTCATTCTCATTTCTAATGGTTGGTTGGTGATAATGAGGGTGAACTGGCAATGTTTTGGTAGACTATTCAAGGAACATGGCAAGATTTGAAGAAAAGCAAAAAAAGTAAGCCCCAATGTACAGACACATTTCAAGTTCCACTGTATTACATTTGCTAATCTTTCATTTGCCAAAGTCAGTTGCAAGGACAATCTAGATTTCAGAAGTGGGAAAATAGCTTCGCTTCTTCGTGAAAAAGAGTAGAAAACTGTGGGTATGAGGCAGGAAATTAGGGCACGATGATGTGGCTGGGACGTGGGCATGACCTGTTAATCACTGACACTCAGGACATGCACAGAACAGTGTCTGATCCCTGCACCTAGAACCAATCAGAGAGTGCTATCTTCAATTCTTTTGGCACAAGGTCAAACTGATTTTTTATATGACATCCTAGATCTGAAATCCTGGGGCTATAAATGACGGTGGCCCTGTGGCCACTGCCTTCTTTTTTTTTTCAGGGGACCACATTGCAAGCAAAACACACTTCCTTTCCTACTTTAATTGGCTTGCACTGACCCTGCAGAGCAGTTTCTTTCCTTTCCTTTAATAGCTTTAGTACTTTTAATAAGTGTAAAACCCCATCACTTCATTTCCTGTCTAATTCTTTGTTCAGGACAATGAGTCTAGAAGGGATGCCCTAAAAGCCCACAGCAACCCAGTACTCCACTGGCAGGCATTTTTAAAAAAATCTACCATAATGTCCACTTAGATTCAGATAAAAAAATGTAATAGATTGGTAGAAAAAAAATTTAGTGTAGGTTGGAGGGGTTGGTCCCTTGGAGGACAAGAGAAGATCTGAAATGGACCTCAGATTGTTGGACAGAGAAAAAGAAATGAGAAGTATGTGCATTGTAAGATTTAAAAAACCCAGTCTGAATAAACTCTTGAAGTTGCAAAACTTCTAGAGCAGAGTTATACTCTGCTCTAGGTATTTTTCTGCCTCATCAACTGTTCCGTCTGGCCTCTGTGGTCTCAGTTCTTCCCTTACCTGAAAGTCACTTAAATGTTAGCATGTATTACTTGAGGTTTTATGTTTTTGCTTCTCTTTTTTTTTGGAGGTGGGGGCAGTACTGGAGATTGAGCCTAAGATCTTTGCACTAAGATACATCCCAGTCCTTTTTTTTTCTTTAACTTTTATTTTTGAGACAAGTTGCTAAGTTGCTTAAGGTGGACTCAAACTTGTGTTTGTCTCGCCTCAGCCTCCCTTGGTGGTAGGATTAAAAGTATTTTCCACCAAGCCCAGATTTTTGTGGTACCTTTATGCTCATTCTGTACATTTTCCCTGAGTGATCTTATCCAGTATCATGGCATCAAATCCCTCCTATTCAGTAAAAAGTATCCAAATCTATATGTCTATGTAGCTCAGACTCATGACCTCCACAGCCCTATATTCTTCAAAGAATTCTTCAGCATATCTACCAATTTAGCCTCTAAATCTCAGTACGACCAAGATCTTAATCTTCTGCCCTCCTATTTTTAGTTAATGGCTTCATTTCCATCCGTCCGCCTGAGGAGGAAACCTAACCTGATAGCCATAACCTTTTTTTTGTTTTTTTTTGAGACAGAGTCATAGCTTGCCTTGAACTTACAATGTAGCCCACTCTGGCCTCAACTTGTAATCCTCCTGCCTCAGTCTCCTTCCTAAATGCTGGGGTTACAGATGTACATTACCATAACCAGTTTCATAGTGATTCCTGACTGCCTCTCCTTCATTCATTACCAGTCCTGGTGATTCCATCTCCTAGATGTATTTCATATCCACTACCCCCTCTTCAATTCCCACCCCATTCCCTCAATATAGGTCGTATCACTTGTCATCTGACCTTTTGCAGAAAACTCTAAATTGGAATTCCTCAAATAGTTTCACCTTCCTTGCCCCTTCCAGGTTTACTCCATCCTGGATACTCTTTACCAAACCCAAGTGTGTTCTTGTTATCCTGTACTTCAAAATGTAACGTGGGTCCCCGAGTTAGATTCCCATTAGCATATCATATCCCTGGAATAATCAACTAATAAAGAGGAAAGGTTTGTTTGGCTCACAGTTTGGGAGGTTTCAGTTTATGATCAGTTGGCCAGTTTGTTTTGGGGCTTGTGGCAAGGGAGCGTACCATGGCATGGGCACATGTCAGAGGAAAACCATGGCCTCGTGGCCAGGAAGCAAAAGAGAAAGAAGGAAGGGGCCAGGTCCCTCTGCCTTGTTCAAAAGCACAGCCCCAGTGACCTAAAGACCTCTCCCTAGGCCCCACCTTTCAACGACTTTGCCACTTCCCAACAGCACCACACTGAAGACCAAGCTTTTACCACATGGGCCTTTGGGTCATACTTAAAATCCAAACTGTAGCAGGCCCTCTTGCTTACTGAGCTGAGTTCAAATTCCTTAAAAGCATGATTTACCAAGTGCTTGGCAAGCTGGCTCCACTTGGTATGATCAGTGTCATCTCCTGCTCTGCCCCACCCTGGGCCCCCTTTTTCCAACTTCTCTGAGCACTGGTTATGCTCTACCAACAACAAGGGCCCTTTCACAATCCTGGGCCTTGACCCATGTTGTTTACTCTTCCTAAACTGCCCGCCCTCTTTTCTCTAGTTGGTAAATTCTTATTCATCAGCCACGGCTCATAAATGTGTCATCTCCCTGCTGATGACTTCCCTAAGGCATTGAGACAGAATTAGTCACTTCTGTGTTCCTATGGCTCTTCGGCCTTTCCTCTAGCAGTGGCCATTGTTCATGTTTTGAGCCACCTACCCTCTTTTGAATACCTGTGGTATGCTGGCACATTTCAGCCTCATAAATTCCATTTCTCTGAGGTAGAACCCAGAAAATAAAAGATTTCCTTATAGCTAGGGAACAGTTAACTGACTCAGGCTCTTGCAATCAGATGACCTGGATAGAAATATTTTTCTCGCAAGTGAGCAATATTTGTGCCACAGGAGTGAGACAAGAGACTATTGGTCTGAACAGGCCTTTGATTCTCAAGATGGCCAATGGTAGAGCTGCTGGTCCCCTAGTACTGAAGGATAATGAAAGTGGTAGATCACCTTTGCTAGATCACCTTTCTGGGGTGGCTGACAATGTGTCTGCTTTGTGGTCTGGTTCTCTGGCTTTCTCAGATATTTCATGAACCACCTAACACCCCATGATTAACTGCTTACGCAAGTTTGAACAAATCTTTCTTTTCTGTTTGGGGGTTGAACCCAAGGCCTCATGTGTGCTGAGGACATATTCGGCCACTAAACTATATTCCCAGTCCTTTTTATTTTTGTAGTTTGAGACAGGGTATCATTAAATTGCCCAGGCTAAACTTGAACTTTCAATCCTACTGCCTCAGTCTCCCGAGCAGTTAGGATTACAGGCATATGCACCATATCCAGCTGGGTCTGTTTTTGCATTGACTGACATATGTTGGCTGGAACACTTATGAAATCTTACTATATTTGATTGATGTCTGACTCCTCCATTTTATTAATCTCAATGGCTGTGTCTCTAATTTCTTGAATATTTTTATCACCAATATGTGTCAAGTGTTTATGCTATACACAGTGCTAGTCATTAGGGAGATTAGTGGGGAAAAGACATGTGACTTTGAGTTTTATGAAGTGCGTAGTCTAAAAGATTGTGCCTGAAACACTCTTGGTGTCCAGCTGAGTTAGTATACTAATCAGCGAATTATTTTAATTATTAGGTATTTCTGTCCAGAAAACATATAGATAAATTAGAAGTCTCTTTAAGTTTCTGTTAGGCTAATTAGAAAAACAGACGTGTAAACAAACAACTTTAATGCAATGTGAAAAACATGAAAACAGAAACGAATTGCTAATTCACTAGTGGCATGAAGAAGGGTGAGGTGAAGAACTCAGATTGGGAGAGACAAGAATGAAAGATGAATTCCCAAACATACAAATACTTGGGTACATATAGAATCTTTTCTCTTCCCTTTTTCTTCTTTCTTTTGCTTACCCCCTTTTTGCTATTTCCTTTGTTCTTTAAGGTCCAACTCAAGGCTATCCTTATAATAAATCTTTACTGGCCACTCCAAGGAAATTTCCCAAGGAAATTTTTCAAATACTCATTATACCTGTACATACATCTACTGACTCTTTTACTCTTCGATGTGTTGTATCATCCGCGTATCTCTCAGTGCTCTTCTCCAAGCCAGGGAATGGCAGATGATGAGTGGAATTCAATTTATGTTTTCTGAGCAAATTTAAATTAAAACTGCAATGAGATACCACTTCATCTTGATCAGAAAGACCAAAATCAAAAGAGTCAAGACTATTAAGTCTTGTTGGAAACTGGAAACTTCAAACATTGCTGAAGGAGTATAAAATGCTACAAAGTCATTTTGGAGAACTTGTTGGCAAAGTTCACTAAAGTTGGACCTGTCATCCTTTTACTCAGAGATACAAGTACTGGGTGGGCATTGATAACTATATCTATGAATCTTGTCAACTTCAGTTTATACTAGATCCAACACAGAAACCATCTAAATGTCAGTCTACACTAGCAAGTAAATTAATTGTAGCATATTAATATACAGAATAGAATAAAATAGAATAATTGTTTTAAAAATGAAGATATGCTGGATGTGGTGACACATGCCTGTCATGCTCGCTATTTGAGAGGCTGAGGCAGAAAGATCGCAAGTTCCAGGCCAGCCTGGGCAACTTAGCAAGACTGTGTGTTTCCCAATACTATTTCAGAGAGGGATGGGTAATCAGCTGCGCTGGTGCATGCTTTTAAGTATGGCACTAGGGAAGCTGAGGCAGGAGAACCATGAGTTCAAGGCCAGCCTGGGCTATATAGAGTGAGACTCTGTCTTAAAAACAAAGGCTGGGGATTTAGCTCAGTAGTATAAGTGCCTGCCTGGCAAGTGTGAGGTTGTGAGTTTGCTCCTGGTACCAAAAAACCAAACATACAAAAAAACTCAAAAAAAAAAAAAACCCAAAAAACAAAACAAAAGCAAAGGCTAAGGAATGCTAGCTCAGTGGTGGAAGTAGCATGTGTAAGGCCCTGGGTTTAGTCCCCAGTGCTGCAAAAACAGACACACTGCTTTGAGCAATAGTAAGGATGATTTTCACAGACTAATTCTGTACTGAGCAAAAGAAATCAGACAGAAACAGATATATATTGTGATTCCACTTAAAGTTCCAAAAGAAGCAAGTGAATCTCTGGTGCAACTGGAATATTGGTTAACTTTTACAGAAGTGAAGAGAAGTGCTCTGGAAGCAGACAGAAGAGAGATTTTTGAAGTTTTGGTGATACTTTATATTTTTATAATGTATATTTAAAAGCCACATACAGATGGAGGACAATAACAACTGTCCTTCATTCAAGACATTTTAGACCTCCAACCAAAAAAAAGTAAAAATCCCAATTACTATATACTTTTAACTTGTGCATTTTATCCTATGTGGGTTATAGATTGATAAAAACAAATAATACATAAATAAAAATGGATATTCTTTCAATAAATAAGTGAGAGAATGAATGAATGAATGAATGAACCAAACCTTCAAAAAGGAAAAGACCGCATCACAGGGCAGATGGATTTGTACTGCTTTGCGTTTTTAAAGCAGTGGTTCTTGAGCTCTTTATAACTTTAATGATACCCAAACTAATACCTCTTATACTTTTATGCTATTTAACCACAATCGTAAAGTTAAGAGAAGAAAGTAACCAAGCAGGTGACCAGTACCTTGTGGGACTGATACCTAACTCACTGCGGGATCTGAGTGAGTGCTTTGGAAACTCAGGAGCGTGGCTATTGCTTCTGTTTGATATCCTTTTGTGCTTTACAAGACGTGAGCGCACATTATTCAGACACTGGAGGCCAGAGGAAAAAAGTTACCAATTCTGTTTACAAACACCAGAAGCCACGCCGTTCGTGCAGTACACGACATTGCCCACGCCGCCCGAAGGCCGGAGTACGAGTTCTAATTGCCGGCGGCTCAGCCAGAGAACTCGCGCAGCTCCCCTTCTCCTTGCATCCGCCCGCTGTGGCCAATCCTCGTCGGACCCCGGGGAGGCGCGGTTCCCACGGTGGCCGGCAGGTGTCGCTGCCGCGCAGGCGCGGGCCGGGGGCGCGTGGGCCCCACCTGCGGCCCCCGCGCGCTCCTCACCTGGGCGCGCGCCCCCGGCCAGGGGCTGCCCGCCGTGGGCGGTGCCTCGGCCTGGCCGCCGAGTGCGGGCGGAGCCCTGCGGCGCCCGGCCGGGCCTCTTCCCGGAGCCCTCAGCCCTCGCCCTCTCGGGCGGCGAGGGGGCGGGGTCGGGCCGCGCCGGGAAAGGCGGCCGCGCGGGGCGCAGGTAGCTTCCTCCTCGGAGTGCGGGCGGCGGGAGAGGCGTCCGCGCAGTTGGCGGCGAGGCGGACGAGAAGATGCCGCAAGGCGACCCCGGGGTGTCCAACCCGTCCAAAGGCCCCAAGAAACACAGCTCTTTCCACATCTGGCGCTCCAAAAAGAAGCAGCAGCCCGCGCCGTCGGACTGTGGCGTGTTCGTCCCGCACCCGCCCCGCGCGGCCGTGGGCGAGGCCAGGTGAGCTCCCGCCGGCTCCCGGCCCTGCTCCCTCGGCCGTCCGCAGGTCTCTGCCCCGCCAGCGCGCCGCACCCGCGCGGGACAGGAACGCCCGGGCCGGCCTCGGCCCGCAGCAGTGTGATAGCGGGGTCCGCCGCGGGGCGGGCGGAGCACCAGCCCGGGGACTTGCGGCCGCCGCGTGCCCGGTAGTTTGGGGAAGACAGCGGGAGAACTGGGGGGAAGTGAGGGGCCGTGCTCGCAATGAAGGATGCTGGAAAAGACTTCGGATTGTGCAACAGTTTGGAAAACAGTGTCTTTATGATAAAGATTTATATGCTTAAGGGAATTAAGCCTGCAAGATCCCAATGAGAGGAAGTTACAGGGATGGGCACCCCCACTTTATGAGTGGAGAAGCTGAGACTGAAGGGTATTTGGCTGACCCCAGTGCAGTTAGTGACAAACCTGGGGAGCACCTTGTTATTCAGTGTAATTGCTAATGTGCTTTTCAGTTTTTATGTTGGTTTTACAGTATGTTTAGTCGCGACTGAAAAATCCCACCCCGGACCACATAAATGCTAAGCAGGTGCTTACAGTGAGGTGCGTCTCTAGCCCTTAAAATGGCAATATTTCTAGAGATGGATGTTTGGCAGTGTACGGTGACTCCTTGCATGGGTGTTTTTAAAGTATACCCTTATAAACAGTGAGGGTCAGGATAAAACTGTTTGCTCAAGGTGTGCATTTTAGATAGCTCATGTACTCTTAACCATCACACTGAGCTACATCCCTAGGTTTTTTAAATTTTTTTTATTTTTACTTTTTGGACAAAGTCTCACTAATTTGCTAAATTGTGTATGCTGGGTTTGGACTTGTGATTCTCCTGCCTCCCAGAGTGATAGGATTATAGACATGTACTACCATGCCTGGCTTATATAGTTTTATTTCTGAAGAGGTCCAAATTTGGAAATGTATTTTCATTCATTTTATAAACTTTTCATTAAGAACTAAGGACTTTATTAAGAACTAAGAACGCAGTACTGGGATACTGTATAAGGCACGATGAAGCCTGGCACAGTAGTGCATGCCTGTAATCTCAGGTATTCCACTGGCTGCTGAGGCAGGAGGGTCTCTTGAATGAAGGAGTTAAGACCAGTCTGTACACACAGGGAGTCCTTGTCAGTTACCAAGCGAACAACGGGAAAGACAGTAAGATTTCTTCAGAATTCTGTCACTCAGGGCCGGGGATTTAGCTCAGTGGCATAAGTGCCTGCCTGGCAATTGCAAGGTCTTGAGTTCGATCCCCAGTACAAAAAAAAAAAAAAAAACCCAAAAAACAAACTGTCACCGAAGAATTTTTCATCTCTTGTGAAGACCAGAAAGTAAATAGTGGGTCAAATGCTGTGACAGATGCCAGAGCAGAGGATCCAAGGAGAAGGTTTCAAAGTGACCTAAGGGGAAGAACAAGGAGTTCCAGGTAGGGGTTCCCATCACTAATACTCAGAAGAGTGAGCGATTTCCAGAGAAACAGCCGGATCATAGGGTGTCAGTGGTGTGTGAGTGTGTGTGTAGGTAGGTAGGGAAGGAGGGCTAAGAAAGAAAACTTAAACCTCATACTTTATCATCCACAATGGTAATTATTTGTAATAGAACACAATTTCATTAGGCAGTGAAAACACTGCCTAAATATGGATTGAAATTTCTTTCAAAATCTGTTACCTAATAGTGAAGTACCCACTATTAAAGTATGTTTCTTATTATCTCAGTAAACATGTTAAACACTTTCAGAGGGATTTTTCCTACCTGACCTAGTCCCATCATTTCCTATCAAAATATAACAATATGCAACACTAGACATTTTAGTCAAACACAAACACATTTTAGAAGAAAACTGAAAATATGCACTGTTACTTCTCCTTCGGAGCTTCTTGTGTTTGAGTTCAGTCTTGAAGCACTTCATTCTTTCCCTCAGAGCTATGGCGAACTTTGTCCTCATACAGGTACTGAAAGCTGAACACACTGGTCTGTCTTTGGGATGTTTTTCCAGTTAGATTATCTTCACAAATTTTTATTTACATCAGAGAGTATACCTGCTTGTATTCTTAAGAGATCAACAGAGCTCCCTTAGGTGTCTGTCAGCCTTGGGTCAGGGCTGCCTTCTTGAGCCATCTGGCATGTCTGTTCATCTGTCCAGGAGTTGGAGATGGTAGAACTTGGCTGGAATGAGCCGCACTCACTGTGCTTTGTCTCTACTGAAGGAGGAGGGCAGTGAGCACACTTCGTTAATTGGAGGTATATTATTTCTACCACAGGCTTTTAGACCTGACAGAAATTAATTTAGGTCCCGGATGTGTGACCTAAAGCAAATTATTTTACCTGTCAGAGTTTTAGTTTCTTTATTTGTAAAATGGAGACAGTAGTAAACAACAACAACAACAACAACTCCAAAATGTTGAACACAGTTGCTTCTCCTGCTAAAATTCATTCTTCAAGTTTTTAATCTTCATTCTTCAGTTTTTATCTTTGGTAAAGATATTCATGTAATGTTGTTGTTCATAGGAAGAACCGCTGCCCTCCTGAGTCAGCCCATCTTCATTATTCTGAGTCCGAAAGTGTATGTTGTCCATAGTGCCTGGCAGGCTGCAGCCATGTGCTCCTTAGCAGATGTTAGTGACACTGTCGTTTGTCAATTTTTAGTTATATTCCTTTTTGTGAAAAATTTATTTGGAGATGGACTGTCCACAAGAGTTCAGGTCCTCATTCTTCCACTTAGCTCTGTCATCCTGGCCAGGTTATTAATCTTATCAGACATTTCCTCATGTATGAAATGGGAATAAGAATTGTATAAACAAACCGATGCGTGTCACGTACTCAGGACTGTGACTGGCACATAGGGAGTTCTCAATAAATGAGAGTTCTTTGTCTTTTTCTTAAGACTATCTTGCCTGTCCTTCCTTTTGGATAGTAATTTTATCTGTTTGTTTTCTGCACTATGGTAGAAATATTACTTCCATTTTATATTTTCTGTTCAAGGCACTGTGTTATTTTGATTTGGAGTGGATTCTGGAGGATGCTCAGTGACAGTGGACATCTAAGGACATCTAAGACATGTCCTAGATCTGTCTTTTGTTTGAGAGACAACTGGCTATAATTTTTTCCAACTCTGCAGGTTGTCTTTTCACTCTGTTGGTGATTTCTTTTATAGTGCAAAAGTTTTTTAATAAGGTGAGATCCCATTTGTTGATTCTTTGTAATATTTCCCTTGCAGCCTGGGTTTTGTTCATAAAGTCTGTATATACACCTATGTGTTCAAGAGTTTTATCTATTCATTCTTCTAGGAGATTTAGTGTTTTTCTTTTAATATTTAAACCTTTGATTCATTTTGACTTTAGTTTAATGCATGGTGATAGTCTTCGGCATATAAAAAGCCAGTTTTTCCAGCATGATTTATTAAAGAGAATATCGTTCTTCAAGTGAACATGTTTGGCTCCTTTGCAAAGATAAGGTGACTGAGTGTGTTTGGAGTTCCATCTGCATCTTCTATTCTGTTCCACTGATCCTCAGGCCTGGGTTTTTTGGTTTTTTTGGGTTTTTTTTGGCCAATACCATGTTGATTTTATCACAGTATCTTTGTAGTATCATTTCAGGTCTGGGATTATGATGCCCCCTGACTTGCCTTTGTTACCTGGAATTGCTTTTGCTATTCTAGACCTCGTCTGGTTCCAAGTGAATTTTAGGCATGTTTTCTGTAGCTATGTAAGATATTCTAATGGTATTTTGATTGAGATTACATTAAATCTGTATAGCAGTTTTGGGAGTATGGCTTTTTGTTGCTTTTTGCTATCCAAGAGCAAGGGATATCTTTCCATTTTCTGATATTCTCTTCAGTCTCCTTTTTTTTTTTTTTAAGGATACTGTAATTTTCACTGTACAGATCTTTTAGATCCTTTGTTAGATTGATTCCTAAGTATTTCATTTTTTTAGATGCTATCGTGAAGATGTGCTTTCCTTCTCTGAGTATGTTGCTTGTGGACAGGAATGCTGTTGACTGAAGACTTTTATAGGTAAATGGATGCAACTTGAGACCATACTCATAAGTGAAATAAATCAGGCCCATATGTGTAAACATCCTTTTGTCTCATTAGGTTGAGAAACTAAATGAGTAAGTACGGTCCAAAATGGACAGTGGATGCAATGAATTGGGAAGAAACTTCAAAAGAAAAGACAAACTGTGATGAGGGAAAGGGGAAAGGAAGGAAGGTAAAAGAAAAAAGATAAACACAAGGTAGTTAAGATAGTTATACGGCTAGTTTCTCCTGGTTCATTGAAAACAAAGTTTTGTGGTAATATTTGGACAAGGTATCATGCTTATATCCTGTTCTCTGAGTAACTGTGATGAAGACAATATGCAATGTATTATTGTCACTCTTCTTCTAACCTGTTTTGAAACTGTTTTTTTTTTTTCCTCTTTAAAAAATATAATTACTCTCAAGCTGAATTAAAGCTCAACTCTAGATGCAAGAATGTTTGGTAAGTGGGCCTTGTTATCCTCTGAAAAGAGAAGTGGGGCAAGAGCCCCAGAGAGAGCCCTCCTTCCGGGCAGGCAGAGACCACCCTCCTGGCAGGGTGAGAAGGCTCCAGCTTTTCGTGTGTCTAGTGTGTGTTGTTCGATATGTGAATGAACTGTTTCCTTCTTTAAAGGGAAAGTGGCTCGTTGTCTGCCACTAGAATGCCATGTGAGGCCCCGGGTTCCATCCCTGGTGCCGCCCTCGTCCTTCCCCAAAAGACGTAACTACATGAGTCTGCCTTTGTTTCACCTGATTCTAGTTTTAAGCTCTTTAATACTGGGTTGTTTCCTTTATGCTAAAGGTAATCATTATACTTCGAGATTTATTTCGCCGCCGATAAATCAAGAGCTTATTTTTTTTCTTTTTTCTTTTAACCGTCAGTGACTAGCAGTGAGCTCCTGGAAAACTTGCTCCATGATCTGTGGCCTGTCTCTTCATATGACTTTCTTTTTGGCACCAGGCATCAAACTCATGACCTCACACTTGCCAGGCAGGCGCTTATGAGGCTGAGCTAAATCCCTGGCCCCTTAATATTACTTTTGAGAGTTTAAATATAT
>PVJX010046878.1:0-12131 GCA_004027295.1 Dolichotis patagonum | reverse complement strand
TTAATAGCCCTACTACACCTCGCAGGTCATATAAGTTAGTGTAAGAGCTGGGATGAAAACTCAAAATCATTACACAATTTAGTGGCTGCTTTTCCACCTGAACTTGGATAGACCATCACCTCTGCAGATCTCGCTGGAGTTTCCTCTCTGAAGGAGGCGTGGGTCCACCTGTCTTTAGAAGGTTAAGAAGGAACGGCTCCCTGGGATGTCCCCTCACAGAAAGAGGGCCGTGCTCCCACAAAGAGCACTTACAAAGGAAGGCTTCGCAGAGGCCTCTTTCCTGAGGCTTGTTCCCCTCCCTCCATGGCTCCTCATCCTTGTGTGGCCCCTCTGTAACCATCAGCCACAGTTGTAGTCACGGGGATTAACTAGCAACCTCTGTCTCCCCAACAGGTGTCTCTCCGTGAGGGCAGAGACCGTGTCTGCCCTTTCCATCCACGGGAATGAGCTCCAGCCTGTGGCACAGGGCAGGCAATTCCTGTTGGCTAAGTCAGAGCATGAATGGGCACTTTGGAAGCTAAACAGTTCACAATGGGGCACGCAATCAGCTAAAAATGTTTCATGGGTGACACACGCAGTCCTATCCTCTGGGCCTGCGAACAGGAGCTTTTAGGAGCTCTGCTTTCTTCACAGAGTAAAAGGAAGCAAGAAGAGCACCAGGACGAGAATACTCACGGGTGGGGGTTTCTTCCTCATCTCGAAAGTACGCGTGGCGCCAAAGCTGAGTGACGCGATGACGGGCCACCGCCCGAGTGCGGGCTCGTCGTCACTGTGCCAGTCCACGCTGTCCTTCTCGTTGCGGTAGAGATTGCAGAGTAAGGAGTTAAAGGTGTGGCCGGTGTTCTCCTCAATGCGGCGCTTCAGCGTGTGCAGCACGGGATGCCACTGTGGTCAACAGGCCGAGAAAGGGCAGAGGCCATGGCGAGAGACAGAGCGACGGCGCGTGGAAGCAGAAGACAAAAGTGGGGAAGTTATAAATGGGGCACGGAATAAGCGGATCACGTAGGATGCAATGAACACAAGGCAGAAAGTTACTCCCTCCCACCATTTCTGTTTTGAAGCCATTAACCTCTGTTGTTTTAAGATAATAAACCTGGCAGAACAATGTCAACAGGACCCCGGACTGTCTACCAGTCCCATCTTTTTCCTGCAAACATGCAGCCCTCACGTGGAAGGAGACATCAGTACATCAGGACAGTTACCCTGGGAAGTTGCTAAGGTGGTGAGCACAGCCCGGAAGCTGACACGTGGCTTCAGGTGGTTTGTGGACAGAATTAAGTCTGAAAGAATGTTCTGGCTAGTGCCCCCCAACTCAACTCCTGTTTTAGTTTTTTGTCTTTTTTTTTTTATCGGTACCAGGGATCGAACTCACGACTGCCTGCTTGCAAGGCAGGCGCTTATGCCGCTGAGCTAAATCCCCAGCCCTGTTTTAGTTTTTTTATTTATTTTTTAAATTTTATTTTAAAGGGGGTAAAATTAAACACAACAAAACAGAACAGAATGGGACATAAGAAAGATAAATTTCAAAGCTGGACAACTAGAGATCTTCACTATCTGTCATATTGTCTCTTGTTTTCTTCCAAATGGTTGTCCATATCTTTGCATATGGGGAGCTCATACTAAATAACATAGCCAATCTTTTCACAGGATGTGTAGTTCACTGGCTCCCACTTGCTGGGGGGGGGTGCACAGGACAGGGGAGAGGACGACATGAGATGTTCGATTCTCAGCCCGCGCGCCGGCAGGCTCAAGCCGCCCCCAGAGAGGGGAGGATCGACTCCTGTTTTAAGCTTCGATGGTGAACTGTTTTTTTTCTGAGGTGCTAGGGACAGAACTCAGGGCTTCACACATACTGGGCAGGAGCTCTACCACTGAGCTGTGTCCCCAGCCGCTGTAGAAATGCTTTTTTAAGAAGACATTTAATCTTTCAAGGGGCCAACTTCCTACAGACAGAACCTGCAGGGGAAAAATACTCCTTTCCAACAAATGTTCTTAACATGTAAGGGGTGGGAACTACAGAAGACTGACTCCACAGCCCATGTGCTGAACACCCCATTTACTGAAGTGGTTTGTGTTTATAAATGCCTGGCCACCCTACTACAGGAAGCTGTGACCTCTGACCTCTGGTTGTACCTGGGAGCTACACTCAGCGTAGCTTGTGTTGTCCTTGCTAGAATTCTGTCTTACCTGAACTCTTTCAAGTGCTTCACAAATACTTTAGGACAGTCATTTTCAAACTTTACACAACTAAAATTACTAAGGCCCTCCAAGGACTTTTGTGTATAGGGATTATAGCTATAGATGGCTTCCCTATTAAAAATTAACACTGAAAAATGTAAACTGTTGGTTAACTCATTTAAAATGCAATAACAAACCTACTGTATGTTAACATAAATGTTCCTTTCTGAAAAATAACTAATTTCAGTGTTGAAAGTTGATGGAAAAAGCAGTCTTATAAGTCTTTTAAACGTCTGACTTAAGAGCTGATTTTTATGTCTACTGCATTCAATCTGTTAAAGAAATATGTAGTTTTTGTTGAAGTCTCTGAAAACAATTTTATCATCAATAACAAATCCAGTCCACCATTTTCCTTGAAGTGACACAACTCCACTTATGAGAAAACATCTACCCCATCAATCTGCCAGCTGTTCTGCTGAGCAAAAATAGTGAAAAAGGCGCTGGCCCGGCTTTCCGCCCAAACAGCCACATTCCGGTTTGCAGCCAAGGTGCGCTACGCACACTTTTAATTTCATTAAACCAACTATTAAGAACACACGCACTCAAAGGGAAAGATTTAATAAAACTAATAACGCTTACTGCTTTATCAGGGGACACGTAAGTGAAATTAGCATTTTTATTTTTCGAATCGGAAGTGTATGGTGGGGAAGAACACAATGACTGCTAACTCAGGACCGTGACAGTGCCTAGATTCATGCTAAAAAGCCGCCAGTTTTATTCATTTGCACATCTGCACCATCGGTGCAAATTCAATGCAGTGAAAATGTTACCTACTCAGTACTTTGGCAACAGACTGCAGGGACACAACATGCATACACACCCCGGGCCCCAGAGGTGACAGCACTGAGAATTGGTACTTTAGCGATCTCCTCAAATGCCTGTGTTCTAGGTTTCGCAGTGGTGAGCGGAAGAGCAGCAAAGGAAAGCTTAATATTTTCTGGCACAGCCCTAGTCAGGTAAGAGTGCCAGGGACCACACATGTGCATCGTTCTCCGAGGTCAAAGCTGGGCCTCCTGGTGGGGATCAGAGCTGCCTTCCAAGCAGATTTTAAAAAATAAACCAGGACAACAACAAACAAAGCTTAGACTAATAAAACAAAAATGTTATTAAACTAACCTACGTTCAAGAGGACAAATTCCAAAATGGAACCTCCAGTAATAATATCATCGGGCTGCATTTCCTGTTTGTTTTACAGCTTTAAATGCTGCTTCTTGGAGCTCAGGATCACAGGCTAGGTTTACACACTTGACAAGAATGTAAGGAGGAAGGTGGCTTCTCCACTGTGTGACTGAGAATCTAATTAGCACTTCCCTGACTTGCTCAGGGGCTGAGCTCCGTGATGACATCGGGTCTGCATGCTAAGTGGGTATGTATTTTTTCTTAGTTATTTTTGGTAGTGAACCAGAGAAAAGAAGAAAAAAAGGGATAATGATCTAGAGGATTAATTTAGACTCTCTAACCAATACTCTATATAGATTCTTCAGAACTGGATGTCTAAATTAAAATCTGGCGTCATCTCTGTTCAGTGAAGATATTCTATCCTTAAAAGACATTTGAGGAAGAGTATGAGAAAATATCAGTTACCAAAATCGAAGATCTCAAAGAGGGTTTCTAGAGTCCTGGGGACTCCGGAGGCCTGCGACAGGAAAAAGGTGAGGTCACACTGCTGGGACTAGCAGTCAGTCAGAGATTCGCTCTAGACTGTATACCGAGTTCCTATAAGATGTAATTTCAACAAAAACTGATACATGGCTGAACCTGGTTGCGGCTCTGGAATACGAAGCTGAGGGCAGTAACTTCTGGTTTTGTTTTAATCCCCGCCTTCTCGCTGAGCTACACCCCAGTCCTGTTGGTTTATTTAGAGACAGGGTTTTACTAAATCACTAAGTTGTCCAGGGTGGGCTCAAACTTGTGCTTCTCCTGCCTCTGTCTCCTGAGTAGCCAGGATTACAGGTGTGTACCACCATGCCTGGCAAACAACTGTAGAATTAAGCAAGTACTCCCAATATACACACAAACACGTTAGTGAATCCTCCTTTTAAAAAAAAGCTTTATTTTGTTTAAGGTAGTATATAAATGAACTAATCTATCAGTAGCAAACACAAACTCCAAATTAAAGAATTTTAGTGTGAAAAACTTAATATTCAACAAAAGGGGCTTCCTTGAATAAATTATGATACATGTAGTTTAATAATACTAAAGCATGGTAATGATATGCAGTTAAGCAAAACATACATTATTTTATTTTTATAGGGAAAAAACTACATATTTTTGCCTAAATTAAAAATGATCAGAACTAAAATATCAGGTGAAAGAATTACCCAAAATATTAATAGCTTTACGTTTGTCTGCAGTTTCTAAATTTTTATTAATAAGTATGTATTACATTATTGAAAATAGCACATCATGAAAAATTCTTGCTAAGTGGGGTCACAAACACCTATAATCCCAGACTCTGAGAGGCTGAGGCAGAAGGATCACAAGTTCAAGCCCAGCTTGGGTAATTTAAAGACTTAGCAAGACCCTATCTTGAAATAAAATAAAAAAGGGCTGGGGATGTGGCTCAGTGAGAAAGGCCTGAGTCCAATCCCCA
Organism: Dolichotis patagonum; assembly: GCA_004027295.1. NCBI lineage: Eukaryota > Metazoa > Chordata > Mammalia > Rodentia > Caviidae > Dolichotis > Dolichotis patagonum. The sequence goes on along the minus strand of PVJX010046878.1, from coordinate 7,300 downwards.
AAACTGCAAATGAATGAATGAAAGAAAGAAATCCTTTGAAGAGTAGTCAAATGTTCCCAAAATTAAAAACAGTAAGATGGTACTTTACTCAGCAAATTCTGTGACTTTCATTTCCTGTTAAATGATGGTTCTTAACCACGGGCAACTGTGCCCTCGGCAGCCAAGGGGCAGGGTCTGCAGTCACATTTGGCTGCTGTGACTGTGAAAAGTGCTGCTGGCTTCCAGCTGTAGCGTGCAGAGGCCGTGGAACTGCTAAGAATTCCACAACGCACAGGGCAGACCCGCAATGCATTCGGCCAACCCCAAAGTCAACCGTGCCTGAGGGAGAGGAATCTTTCTAAGAGATGAACTAGAATGAATGGGAAAGAACTTCTTTCCCACAGCCTAGTTAATCCTCCTCCTCTCTGCCAGGACTGTGGACAGGAAGGTAAATTAAATCTGACAGGAACAAGGCAGTAGTCTACACTGAACTGGCAGGGTGCAATTCTCTGTTTCCAAATCAACTTCAGATACAAAGGGTCTCAATACTTCCCCAGGTCACACAGTAAATGCAGCCCTAGAGACCAAAGCATCTGTGCTTCCATGAAAAAGCCATGTGCTCCCAGGCAACGCTTTATCCCTGTGCATTTTAGTAAAGAGGTAGTCTGTGCTTACATGTGATGAGAAGCTCTAAACTATGTCACATTTCTGTGTATCCAAATGCCCTAAGCAAAACTCCATTTTCTTCAAAGTCTCTTTCCATAAAGTATAGCATTATTTGCCAAAGGCAAGATTCCAGGAACTAAATAGGGAGCTATTTCTTGGACCTCAACTCCATTTTCTGGACAAGCTTAATTTAAACACTAAAATATCCTTGTCTACTGTCATGGAAATTTTTAAAAACAAAAGAAACAGTAGAGACAAACCAAGTGGTAATAAGCTCAAGTCTGAGAAATAAAGCCATAAAATGAACATAAAGTTAAGAATAAAGAAAAAAGAAAACCAGACTGGGACTGGGGGGACAAATAGTAAAAACGAGCCTGAGGATTGGAAAAAGACATTCTGACCTTTTGCTTATGGACCAGCCACAAGGATGTAGACACATAGCAAATAAATGAGTACCACGGTGTGTACCCCAGAGTCAGGGACAGAAAGGCTTGGAAAGGGAAGTATCAGGAAAAAAGTCATGTTCCCCAAATCCTGGACTCTAGTTCCAGTTTTCTCTTTCGCTCTGAGTTCATCTATGGATCAAAGACACGAAGGATGACAAGCACAAAACCTCAATGCTTGAGCCCTGAGGACTATTTTAAACTAGGAACCACCAAGTACCCTTGCCAGATCTTATTGTTAGTTTATAATACTCTTTTTTTGGGTTCTGGGAATTGAACTCAGGACCTCGCACTTGGCAGGCAGGTACTGTGCCACTGAGCTATAGCCCCAGCCCTAGTTTATAGTACTTTACACTTCTATCATCTATAAAACCGCACCAAGGACAGTATTTCTACATACGTGAGGATTTGGTTCCATAGTGACTCTTGAGTAAGTGTAAGGAAGTTCTCCATACCATGCTGTAAGTCTTGGTTGCAGATAAGTTACATCTAAGAAAGAAAAACAGGGCTCTTGAGACAGTGTGGTGGTCATGATGTACCTACTCTGACCCAGCTCTGTGCCTTGAAATGTCAAGAAGCCAAGAGAAACACAAAGGAAGAGGAAAGATGGGTATTACTGTGTATGTGTGAATATCTCACAAAACCTCACGTGCTCCAAGGCAGGGCTTTGAAAAGGAGACTGGGGTGTGACAGAGGCATGTGAGCTTAGGAGCTGTGGACTGTTTCGAGGCCCAGGTCACTGGGGGCCCCTCCGGTGCTCCTGCCTTTACTCCGTCTCCCAGGTGCTCTCCTCTACCTAGGCCCTTCCACAACGCTGCTGACTGTGCCAACACCGAATCTTCCACATCATGACCCCACATAAACCTCTCCCTCCTCATGTGCCCAGGCTTATGGCTTAGCAACACGGCCAGTGACTCCAACCAAGGCTATGCCCCAAAGCTCTGCCTTCAGAGAGGACATGCATAAGGGCTGGCAGAGTAGCTAAGGACCCCACGAAGAAAGGAAAAGGCAGAATCAGCTAGGCAAAGGTTCTGAGATGAGAATGTGTGTGACTTGTTTCATTGAAAAAAGTCTCAGAAAGCAGAATATGGAGCCTGGGCCCTCGCAGGTAGGGATCTGTCATACAGACAGCCCTATGAAGAACAAGATAAACTGTCCACCTGTGCGCCCAACACTGCAGAAGCCCTGCGGATTCCAAACCAAGGCTGGGGATATAGCTCGGCAGCACAGCGCCCGCCTGGCAAGTGTAAGGTTCTGGGTATGATTTTTAGTACCATAAAAAAATTACTCCAAATGAAGGAAAAAAGTTTGACTGACTATAGCATGTAGCTGATTTTAGTCAGAAGTTTTTGATCTCCCAAATTTATTCAGAGAGGGAGTTAACCACAGATCTGCTATTTTTCCCACAACCAGTTACAATGAGAGGAATAATAGTAATAAAAAGCAGGGCTGGGGATGTAGCTCAAGGGTATAGCATGTCCTTAGTATATACAAGGTCCTGGGTAAAGACCCAGCACCAAAAGAAGAAAAAATAAATTAATTTTTAAAAAGCAGCTAACACTCATTGAAGGCTTATTACGTACTTGGAATTTCGTCAAGCACTTATCATGTATTACCTCATTTAATTAACACAGCAAAGAGAGGTTTTTATTAGCTCAATTTTACAGGTAAGAAAACCAAGGATTGGAGAGCTACTCAATTGTAATGTGCTTAAAATTAATAATCATTTTGAATGATAGAACAAGCAAAGAACGTTTCTAACTGTGGGAACTCTTGGAAGGTTTCCCTGAAAAAACTGATTCCTATTCTGATAAGTGATAAAAATGAAGCCAACGTACACTGCCTCTTTCTTCAGAGAAAATACTCCGGGAAGGAAATTCTATGCTAGAGCCCAGACGCCCCCCAGTGGCCATCTGCGGAATACCAGGTATGGCTGGCTCCCAGAGGCCCATTGGCCAGCAGAGGCTGGAGCAGGTTCCAATCACACTAGTAAATGTTTCACCTTTTCAAGGTCAGGAGAGTAGAGACAGAAACTAAAAGAAAATGGACTCTTCTGATAAAAGTAAAATCAGAACAAAAGTCAGTAAAAAAAATTGCAAAAGAATATAAGCCAAACAGCATCAGGAAAAAACAAGCTCTGGAGGCGTCCAGAAGAGGGAAGCCGGCTCCACACAAGCAAGGTGAGTCTTGGGGTTTGCATCTGCTAAGAGGAAGGCCAGGCAGCAGCCACTGCAGCCTCAGCGATTCCTTACCCTCTCTGAGGCCCATCCTCTGTTTCCAGGGGACATCCCGACACAGCTGTTTCAACACCCAGTCAGCTTCCTTCGAGTCGACAAAGCCAGGATATAAACGCACCCTTGATGCAGAAAGAAACACTGACTAAAGAACACAGAAAAATCACACTGGTGACGGCGAACCCATGGCACGTGTGCCACAGTGTGCTGTTTGTATCATTGAACCTTCTAAAGGGTTGGCCGTTGCTGGTTAGACTCTAACCCCCAGCAGAGTATGTTCACTGGCTCCCCTCTAAGGGGCAGACAAAATCATCTTTCCACCTCCCCCAGCAACAGAACTCAGTGTCGCCCAGGCTATCATGGCCTCAATGTAAAATAAAGTCCTTCCCTGTCAAGACCAAGGCAGTGATGGGTAAAGGATGCGTAAGCACTTTACAGACTGGTTCAAATCCATCTGGAGAATGTGGGCAGTGCCAAGCAACACTGTCAAGGACAGAAACTACTAGCTGGGCTCCGCTGTGAAATACTGGGCAAGTTACTTAACTGCCCTGAACCTTTGTTCTTCTCGTCTGTAACCCAAAGGTGACATCTAGCTCATAAGGTACTTGAAGAATAAGCAGAATAAAAAAAAAAGTTTTAACAAGCGATAGCCTTTAGATACTATGCCAATTCTAGAGAAAGACGGACAATTATGACTATAACAAAATAAACATATCCAAATGAGGGCTCCTCCCCCCACTGAACAGGTTGCTTATTTCAACAATGCCAGTTTAGCTCAACATCATTCTGGACATCTTTCTGAAGATGTGCTCCAGAAACCCACAGGACATTCTGTTGGATAGTGCTGCTGGCAGCGAATCTTCATTTTGAGGACACATTTGATTTTTTGAAAGAGCCAAACCTCCCCTGACACCATCCCTGGTAAACAACGAGGTGTCATCAAAATAGTGCAACCGCACTTGTGTGGCAGCTAAGCTTGCTTCAAAGGGCGGTTCTAAAAAGGGTTACAGCAATGGCACCACCCATAGGGGGTTGAGCAGGAGGGTCATAAGTTCGAGACCAGCCTGGGCAATTTAGTGACTCAGTGAGACCTGTCTCAAAACGAAACACCACCTCGAAGTGTGTGTGGTGGGTTGGGTGAATCTCAGTGCAAAGGCCCCCATTCAATCCCCCAAAAAAGACTTTATAGAAGCCTTGCTTTAAGCAATTGATTTGATGTGTAAGTTCTAATGTATTTGTCTTCAATGTCTCATTACTTTATAGTGACAAATTATTATACTCATGCATTAAGGTGAGGTTTTCAAAATAATGACAAAAAAATCCACAATGGTTAATGCCTAATATATGCTTTAACTTTATTCCACTCTGCTCTAATGTAGTGCTATATACCATATAATTGATATAAGTAATTCATAAACTACAAAGTAATAATGTAATGCAGCACTCAGAGAATAGAAGCCAATGTCAGAGCCACCTGTAATAGTGTTACTGTGTTCAGGACAAAGGACACAATCCCTATGCCTCACTCCCTCATCCGAGAAACTAGGGTAGCAGTACTTACTGTATCTGAGAGAGAAGCTGTGGAATTACTCGATGCTAGAAAGACAGGAGCAGATCCTTATTCCCTAAGAATTTAAAGGGAAGAAATTTCCTATTTCAAGTAAGAGAGCAGCCTAACTTGGTGACATCTACAGGCAGTCACCTTCTGCGGAGGAGTCACTCACCTGGAGATGCCTGTAGGTGCCAGGCTGATTTCGTACACACCCTCCCTGCTGGAGAAACAGAGACTTGTCAGTATGAGACCAAATGACACCCTCCACCCCACGGAAGAGCTCTCTTCTGGATTCCCACATCCTGGCTCACTAAGGTCACTTAGCTGTGTATGAGGCAGTGAGGGAGCACACCACCGCCACCTCCCAGCGCTGACAGGTCACATGATAGGGGTGCGTCGCCACAGTCATTGGGAATAGAACCCTGAGAGAGTCAGGGCATGGAGACTAAAATGGGATACAGTAAATTCTGATTTTACTCCTTTATATCCCACCTGTAATTTAGGCTGTGATCCGGGAATCTATCACACAGAAGGTGTAACACAGAGACACAGATGAAAGGGTGCTTCCTCTCTGGACGATGCTACGGAGTAGCAAGCATAGCTAGGGGCTCCAAGCTTCCGTCGCTTTCAAAGACTCGTGTCTAGCGGGTGTCCTCTGAGTCAGACCCTCTCCTGGCTCCACACGGCTGCAGTCAGGGTCCTCGTGACCTAGCTCCCTCTCCTGACGGCACTCACAGACCCATCCTGCTGCATAACAAGCGCTTGGGATCTTCACCCTACAACCCCAGCCCACCGGAGCGCCTCCCACACTCAGCATCCCTAAAGCAGCCCAGCACCTGCTCCAACCTTTCCTGACCTTTGAATCATGCAAGCAACGTACCCAACTCATCCTGCGTGGCTAGAGGTACAGGTCTATCAGTTTATGGTATACGAAATTAAGACACGATTTGTCTACATGTCTGTGTCATCTGCTAGACTGCAGGCCCCTAGGGGCAAGAGATGGGTTCTTATCCTTTCCCAGTGCTTACATATGGTAGATGAAAAGTCAGTCTTACTCAGTTTCATCAGTGTGAAAAAGCACAAGCAGTGTGTGAGGTCCATGATGAGAAAATCAACATGGAGCAGACACGGACATCTATCCAGACAACCCTTTTCCACTGGGCTCTTAGACAGACGTGTGAGCCCTTCAAGCCAAATGCGCAGGCACAAGTTACCATACACACTGTAAGTACCAATTTCTATATGACTTCTCTGTACAGTTCCAGAGAATCAATACAGTATTTTAATAGTTTTATATTTTAATACAGCATATTTCAGCTCACATTTACAAAGTTTTAGAAAGTGGCTCACTATGGAACACATTTCTGGGTATTAAAAAAATCTAACATAGTTAAGTTTAGATAATCACAATTAACAAATTCTAGGGTAAAAAGCAATGGATTTTTTCATTTTTCTTTTGAGTTAGAAACTCCAAATTGCCCTTTTTTTTTCCCACTCTGAATAACCCTCTGTAAGAGTTCTTATGGTTTTGTCTTTTCTCTTTATCACCAATGGAGGCATTGCCACATTGGTATTTTTTAAATAATTAAAGATTATTAGAACTAGCCTAGATCTGAAGTGATTATAAAATTTAGATCTTTACTTTAAAGACAAGAATTATGAAATTTACAGAAACAAAAAGAACTTTCCAAAGGACTAGCTAGATAGTTAATTAGTGGCAAAGCCAAGGTTACACCTCCTTTTGAAAATATACTTGTGTTAGTTTCAAATTCTTCTAATATATAAGCCAACCTTCAAAAAAGTCAAACAGTATAACAGATTGCTCATAGGAAAAACTACACGTCTATTTTTCTTTTCTCCTTTTTTTTTTTCTTTTTGAGACAGGGTCTCCCTGTGTAGTTCAGGCTGGCCTTGGGCTCACTTTGTTGCCCAGGCTGGTCTCAAACTTGGAACGATCCTTCTGCCTCCCGAGTGCTGGGATTACAGGAGTGTGCCACCATGCCTGGCCTTACATTTAATTTTCTAAAAACAAAAGGACAGTTCTTAAAGACAATTTATTGATGTCAGATGGAAACTGAGGAGCACAATTTTTTTTTAGAAGTGGAAATTTTTTAAATAATAAAATATCTCTCACAAATTTTGGATAAGAACATTTTAGACACTGATCAATATAAGAGTAACATTTAGCATCATTTAAATTGCTCTGGAGCAGTCATATCATTTTAAGAAATCAGCTGTATGGTTATCTAGGTTGCCGACGGCGGCGGCTGTAGTAGTAAACACTGCTGGTGAGAAATGTATAAAGGTGTCACAAAGATCCATCCCCAGTGACTCAGGAAACATACCCCCGTCTCTAATGAAGCAATGTTTTAGCTTACTGTCTACAGGTGTCAGTGAAAGAGGGCCAGGAAATCTACACTCGAGTC
>PVJX010046877.1:0-12093 GCA_004027295.1 Dolichotis patagonum | reverse complement strand
CTGTGTTGAGAAGTCTGCCTTGATTTTGATGGGTTTTCCTTTATAGGTGATCTGTTTCTTTTCTCTGATGGCTTTTAATATTCTGTTCTTATATTGAATTTCTGGAATCTTGATTATTATGTGTCTGGGTGTAGCTCTGTTTGGGTTGTAGGTGGCTGGAGTTCTGTATGCTTCATACCTCTGCATATCATTTCTTTTTTCTATGCCTGGGAAATTTCCCTTAATAATTGCTGTGAATAGCCTTTGTAATTCCTCTGGCTTGATTCCTGCTTCTTCATTCACATACTTTATTCTTAAGTTATAGATCCTCTTGTCATCTTCCAGTCTTTATATCTTACTGCCTGCTCCCTTGTTATTTTTAAGAGATCTTCCCTTTCATGACCCCACATTGCAAGCCTGTGTTCAATTTTTGATAGTCTATCTTTGGTTTGTTTCAAGCAGTTTTTCCAGCTTTCTATCGTGACTTTAGTTTCCTGATAATCCCTTTGAATCTGCTTCATGTGTTCTAGGTTTTTCCTGAATTCTTCATTAAATTTTCTCTCCACTTGTGTTCCTCCATTCTTCTGTCTGTGTCTTCTTGAGAGGTGCCCAGTCCTTCTTATATTAATCTACTTATATCTTGTTTAATTTGAATTAATACTTCAGTTTTGGTCCCGCTTATGAGGTCCTGAAGGTATCTCTTTATGTCCACTAACGCTGTGTTTGATGTTGCATTTTTGCTGCCCTCAATCTCTTTTGTATTTACCTCTCCTGGATCAATGTTCTCAGGGTTGGGGGATGCGAGTGTTTTCTTATTTCTCCCTTTTGTCATGTTTTTGGTTCCTTCCATACAAGTGTCCAGTGTAATTCCCAGAACCTTTTCTTGTTGTTTAAGGCTCCTCTAGAGGGCGCAGGCTAGGAGCTTTAGCCCTCTTCAATAGGTTATCAGGGATTAGAGTTCACCCATGGGCAGTATGTGCTAGCTCCTTCCTTCTGGGCCAGTCAACCTTTGCAGGCCTTCACTGCATCAGTGTGCACTGATCTCAGGGAAGTAAGTGGGTCCCTGTCAGGGGCGCGGCCTAGTCCAAGCAGATTCCACCATTCCACTCGGCGAGGGGAGTAACCAGTTGAAGCTGCTTCCTTATGGAGTTAGGGCTGTCCTGCCCAAATCCAACATGTTGTCCACTCGGTTTCCCCTTTCTCGTGGAAGGGTCTTATTCCCATCACTCATCGTCTCCCGAGAACTGCTGGGCTCCCCAACCTCTGACTTCAGCGCATCTTCAGTGGGAATTCATGCTGCCTCTGGGTGGGTCGTGTGCAGAGCTGGTCCCGGCAAACTGCACGCAGGGCTGTTCAGCTCCGCGCTCTGGCAGCTCTAGCCAGTCGCTTCGGCATGGATCGCTTTTTCAGGTTGGGCAGGAATTTAGGTGGCTCAAAGAGGGTGCCATGCTCGGTGATCTTATCTTCACTAATAATAGACCAGGACCTCATATTCGATTGTTTTTTTTTCACTTTAGTTTCTTTGTGGGTTGTGAGAGTCTATCTCTCTCTGTTTAGGTCTCTCCAGGGTGTTTTATTCTGGCATTTGAGCTGTCTCTCTCAGAGAGGGTCTCTCTCCTGCCACCTACCAGTCTGCCATCTTGTCTCTCCTCCGAATACTAGCTCTTTTGGATGATTTGGAAGTTTCCTAAACTCACACTTTGTTTTAAGATATGCTGTATGTAGAAAGGCATATAAATCCATGTGTATTTGTATGTATATATCTACTTGTGCATACATCAATTTAGATGTACACATTTTTATAGACATACTCACACACATACATGCAAGAGCCATAAGATAGCTAAATACACATATCAAATACTTGTGGAAAAAGAGATTGAAGAAATAAGTGTTTCATAAAAAGAAAACTGTTTAAAGAAGAGTATTTCTGTTAACTTTCTACATAATCAGTGGCACTTTCATGGCCACTGAAAACTTCAAGTTTTTCAGATAAGCAAGTTGATGTACTTTTTCCATGTTTTGAATTTTAACCAAGTAATATAGTAGAAATTATGATTTTAGTTTCTTTTTTATTTTTACATTAATCCAAAGTGTAATTATACTGAGTCTTATGGGGAAATCTCTGCATTTTATGGCCTTGTTTGCTGTTTGCTTCCCAATCTGGATTTATGACTTGATCTTACTCATTTTTGGAGAAGTTTTCTCCCACCTGTCATTCTCATCATTTCACCTGTGCTTCATTTGCACCAATTCCATAGTGCTCTGTGTTCAACTTCTAAAATATGATAACGTTTCTCAAAGTACACCTTGCTTTTAATGTAAATATGTTCTTGACCCTAAATATTTTCTATATATAGCAGACTTTTTAAGTCTAAAGTAATTAGACTTAAAACTCTAAGTAGAATCTTGGTGCTTCCTATGGTTAGACAATTTGTTTTCTAATTTCTGAAACTGGGAAATCAAAATTTGCTTGCCACCATTTTGGCTGTAGCCCGTATTAACCACTTCTATGGTTCTGCATTAGTGTTAAGGAGCAATTTCCAGATAGACTCCTTCATCTATTCCCCAGAATGAGCAATTATAAATTAGTTTAAGACTATGAATTTAAAATATTTGAAACAATATTATTTTCTCATCTAAAATGTATTTAAAATTTTGGTCAACACTCTCAATTTTGGTTGTGTAGTTAGAAGGATATTTTTAGATTTGAATTCATCCTCATGAAAGACAATGTTAAAAAATTTTCTTGGAGCAATTATTTGTATTGCATACAAAAATTTATTCATTTTATGAAAATTAACATTTCAACAGTGTTACATCAAGAATGAGTGCATAATCTCCACCTTTATTTTCTTCCACCACAAATCAATCTATTTTGAAATGAGGAAATGAATTCTAATCATTGTACTCTTTACTGATTTTTTTTTCTGTCAACAATTTTACCCTTTTCTATATTATAAAAACCTTTGGATAATCATGAAAATCAATTTATAAACATGAAACTGCTGTTTTGCTTATTTTCAAGAGATTTTTAGATTTAAGTTATATTTCATTGTTCTTTTGAATCATGCTAGTTTATTAACTAACTATGTATATAATTCACAGATATTTTAAAAGGATACTTGATAAGTTTTTTATACATTTATTACCATCCACTTCCATAAAGACAATTGCTAAATCAGTTTACAATTACTGTATGTTTTTCCATCTGTAATTTTAGAAGAAATACTGAGAGTGCTAAGGATTATAATAGCAATGACTTTAATGACATTTAACATGTTCACTATATCAAAATTTTGATTCGTAGTAATTAAAGAGAATATACAAAATTACAGTAATAGGCTTTGATCTAAGCTTTAATGGTAGTATTAAAACAAAACCAAACAAGCAAACCAACATACACTTGGATACAAAATAAACATGTGAATTCCAGTATTGAAAGCATGGAAATTATTCAACAAGTTCTTACATCTTCTTAGGCAAATTGTTTGAATGGACATTAATTTACAGTTAAGTATCTCAAAAAGTGAAATAAGAAAACCCTCTGTTATTCTCTAAACTTCTGGTTAGGTTTATTAATTTGACATTATTGAGTACATTTTCAGATAACACTTTTTGTGTTCTCTCTGTCTTTCGTTAGAGACTTTAGACACATATGCAGATGGGGTCTCCACATACTTACAACTAAATGCTCATTTTAGTAACTATAACAGAAGATTTCTAACAGGCCCCACCCACTGAATGTATAAGTAGAAATATAGACACATAGATAGATGAGACAATTTCCCTCTGAAATATTTGCTACTTGTCCATCTCATTTCCTTAATCCTGATTATTTTCTATATTCATAAACCAACTTCAGCCTCTTATGATTCAGGATATTGTCTTTGTTCTGTCTTTACAGTCACATTTCTCTCAAAATTCTCACTAAACACTTCCTATCTATCTGGTGTTGGTCCTAGAGATCTGAGAAGGCTTCACCTGTCTGTAACAGCTTGTCAAATCTCTTCTGTAACACCACTTCTGGAAATAGCTTGTCAGATCTCTTCCAGGCACATGATATTACAAATTCTCTATCTTCCTGTGGAGTCCAAGCTACAAATACGGGTGATTAATGCTGTCTTCTCTTCATGACTCAAAGTCCATTAAATAGTCCCCATCTGATGTATTTTCTGACTTGACTCTGTGCCTTGTGCATAATGGCTGCTGAAACTTGTGCTGACTGCAAGCAATCTGCCTGGCAAGGGCAAGGTGGCAAGTTCGATTCTCTGTACAAAAAAAAGACAAAAAAAAAAAAAAAGAAAAAAAACCTTTTTTTTCTTCCTGGCAAGTGAAAGGTGTACAGTTTAATCCTCGGTAGCCTTCCCAAAAAAGCAAACAAACAAACAAAAACAGTGAAGAAGAGGGTGGCTAAGGATTTAACTCAGCAGCACAAGCTCCTGCCTGGCACATATAAATGATTTTCAAAAACCTACAAAAAGTCTTTGGGCACTTTAAAATATCTTTCAATATATTTCTCAGAAACTCAACATGGTACTTTCCTCACAAACTTGTACGTTTCTTAACAGTCTCAGTTCCTTGTGAAGTAATTTATTTAACAATTGTAAATTCATGTCACATAAAATTAACTCTCTTAAATTATAAAAGTAAGTGGTATTTAGTACATTTGCACCATTATACAACCATATGTATCAGAATTGAAAAATATTTTTGTCCTCTAAAATAAAACTTTAAATATATTAAGCATTTATCTATAAATGTCATATCAAATTTCTTCAATAATATCACTTATCCAAAAAGATCTTGTCCAATCTCTCCCACATATGCAATGCTACACATGCTATAGGTCTCTGTGTAGTCCAAGGTACAAATATCCATAAGTCTATATGCAATCATTCCACATTCTTCCAGATATCACTGCCAATGTTCTTCCTTTTTTCTATAGATGTAAACATTTTAAATATTTCATATTCATGTAATCAACTAATATGCCACCTTTCATATCTGAGTGTGATTACTTGGCATAGTATTGTGATATTGAACCACATTACAGCCTAGATAAATAACACTTTGTTTCATGGCTCAGTACTATTCCATTGTATTATGTGTCCCATCCTCCTTCTTCATTCATCCTTTAATGAAAATTTACTTTGTTTCTGCCTTGTGGATACTGTAAAACATGTTACTATGGTCATTTATGGATATATATTTGAACAGCTCCTTTCAGTTCCTTTATACGAATATATAAAGGTGAAATTGTTCCAAAATAAGGCTGATCTGTTTTACTTTTGAAGTGCTCCTATACTGTTTTCCCCCAGTGGCTGCATCAGTATATATTTTCATCAACAATATATAAGATTGCAGAGTTAAGCATATTATTATTAAGAAATATTCCTGAAAATAATTCATTAATTTTTATCATTGCATTATCTTTTATGATGCTGATTCTTTTTTTTTAATCTTCACTTATCTAGTCACCCTGCTTGATGTACCCATTGTTTTGAACTTTGTGGATCTTTTTGGCCTTATTGTCTATGTAGATGTCTTCAAGTACTTTTTGAAATGCTACTTTTGTCATTATGAATATCTTAATGTGTTCTTGCCATGGAAAATCTTTATTTCTACACAAATTTTAAAGATAATTTTACAGAATATATAAATTGAGATCCAAATTATTGCCTTTTAATGCTTTCTATAATTCACTCCAAGTTCCACTGACATTTAAGATTTGTGCTGAGAAATCTGCTATACCAACAAGTTTGTCTTTATAAGTTATTTAGTGATTTCCTGAAAGAAGTTTTAGAATTTTGCCCTTGGTTGGACTTCTAATCTCTTAACTATGATGGGCCAAGAAGAAGTTTATTTCTAATCTTGGCAATTTGGAATTCTATGTGCTTCATTTACCTGCAAGTTGAATTTTTTCTCTAAAATTGGAAATCTGCTGATTTTAGGTGTAGATTTTAAATATTTGATGCTATCTTTTGAATTTTCACTTGTTTAATTCCTAGGCTAATTTTCTTTGAGTCACCTACCAGATGTGGGATACAGTTTCCACAATATATTGTTTTACATTGTCTGTATATGGTTTCCTGAATCAAGTTTATCTTCTAGATTTGACAATCTCCTTGCACTGGTCATGTAGTAGAAATTTTATGTCTTGTATTTCTATGTAACATCTTTTCATGATCTCCATTTCCTTACTAAAATTTTCATTCATATGTTGGTAATCATTTTGATTAATTCACTCAAATTTTTGTCTATGTCTACTTTAGATTCACTGATCATTTTATCAATTAAATCTGTTTAGTTATCTAATTTTTTAAATTGCTTAACATTTTATTGACCTATTTGTTTGTTTTTTTCTTTCATCTCTTCAAACACGATCAGTTTTTGTGATATTTACACTTTTTTGGACATTCTTGTCTGGTTAGTTATTGTTGTAGTCAGGAATTTGAAGGGAAGCAATTTAATATAGGACATATAATTTGTAGAATTATCTTATGACAGTCACCCAAAGAGTCAAATACAAAGAAAGACTGTAGTAAATCTGTCCATACACTAAGACCCAAAGAATATAACTGAGGGTCTGGATCCCATGGCAATGTCTCATGCAAGTCTATTTCATGGGTCTGTACTAGGAGGGCTAAAGGTCTGCAGTGGAAGCTAGAAAGTCTGTGCCAATGAGAATGACTGAGGGATCCACACTGGAGCCAGGAAAGGATGCTTGAAATAAGGACGAGGGCTCCTCCAAAAAGTACCATAACCATCCTCAGTGACAAGATCCTGAGTTTCTCTAAGGATGAGAACAACTGAATCCATATCAGGAAACCAGAGTGATAAGCCTCTGGACACTGAATAACACAGCATCTTCCTCTCTGGAGCCAGAAAGCAATGCTCAAAGTAAGGACCCAAACTCCCCCAAAGTGAACTGCAGCCATTCTCAGAGACAATTAGGTCCCAAGGTCCTCTGATGATGAGAACAGCGAAGTTCATAACAGAAAAGAATCTAGCTCCTCCAGGAGAACCAGTAAACAACACCCAGGAGAAAGAATAACTCTCTTCCTCTCCAGTTTTCCTTTTATGTTATCAACAATCCTCAGGTGGGCCCTCCACACTCAGTACCATATTGATTCAGTTCAGCTGTTATTGCAAACTGACCAGCAATTATCAATTCACCACACTTATGGTTTTTGGAGGTTTTTTTTGTGTGTGTGTGTGTGTGTGTGTGTGTGTGTTTGTGTGTGTGTGTGTGTATGTCTGTGTGTATGTGTGTGTGCTTGTGTGTGTGTGTTTGTATGTGTGTATGTACATGCTGAGGATTGAAGTGCAGAGTAGAAAACTGTCACCAGTATGGAGTTCCTTTTAATTATTCTATGTTTTCCAATGACTTGATCTTAACTTTGATTATATTTTGATCTTTATACACCTCTTCACACTACTCAGCCTGGCATCTTCTGACCCAGTCACTGTGCTGCAAAAGGAGAACCACTACCATTTATTTCACCATCTCTGGAGCCAATCACATGTCAATCATATATTATAATTTGATTTAAAAATTTCATTTTTTAAAAATTGATACCAGGGATTGAACTCAATACCACATGCTTGCAAGGCTGAGCTCAATCCCTAAGCCCAAAATTCATTCTTTTTAATGATCCATGAAAACTTGGATGCATTCCTTCTGACAGCCTCGCATGTTGAGGATAAAGGAAGGAAAAAGAAAGAGAGTAGATTTGAAAGAAGAAAAAGAGTAAAAATATACAAGAGCAAATGAAAGAAAAAAGATGGGACATTGTTGATATCATTTTTATAACTGGGTTGATAGGCTCGTGGAGTGGGAGTTGGAGTCCACATGGTATATTTTTTTCTCCCCTTCTCAATCAATGGCTCACTCCCAGCTTACTCAACTGGTCCCCTCTAGTGAATTATTCTCTTGCCTGCCATAGAGCAAAGAGACTGCAGAAGCCATTTGGAGCTCAGAGCCTGCCTCCACTCTGGGCATTCCTCTGCTTCATTGCAGCTTGGCTCCTGTGGGTCTGACTAGCTGGAGTTTCTGCCTCTGTCATGACCAGACACTTTTAGCAGAGTCTGTGGAGGGAGGGTGCAGTGTAGTTGGGCTCTACGCCATCTTTGGCTGACTTGGAAAAGGGTTTGCTCAACCTCTGCCCTTTTTCCAATACAATAATCCCTGTGACTTACTGTCCCTGCCTGGTTGCATGACATCACACACTCTGGCTGAACTGTGTCTCTCGAACTCCTTACACAGTTCTCCATTGGCACACTCCACAAAGCAACACTATCCACTGGAGAACTCTGTGGTTCCTAGGGCTTGTGATGCTTCACAGCTGTTGGCTGGATGCAAGGGCCTTACTTTGAGGACATTAAACTGTTGTTTGGGAGAACCATGAGAGACTGACTACTTTGACAGAGCTCAAACTATTTATCTCCCCTCTGGTCCCGCTGGTTGCATCCTGTGACTCCTTGCAGATCAGCTCTCTCGTGGTTCCACTCTGGGTCCCTAAGGAGTGGTGACTTATAGTTTCTTTGGCACCCTTGATTGAGATATCTCATTCACATTCTTCCTGAAGACAGAATACAGGTTAGGCACAAAACAATATGCTGGCCAATGCTGCGGTATTGACCCCTTCCCTCAGGAAGTTAGATTCACTCACAAAATTGTGTAGTAATTGGCTCTGGTTCCTTTGAAAGTATAGTTTTTTTTCTTCTCTGTTAATCATATAGCAGATATGTATTCCTCTCCCATTTTATACCCATTGTCATATTTGAAAATTACATACAGTAGCTTCTTTGTTCTTATTAGTGTGCAAAATTGAATCTTTCATTAATAGTAACATGTAAAGAATTTTAATTCCCTTCACACTTATAGCTTTAGTTATTTGAATACACTTTGCCCATTGCCATTATATTCACATCAGATGATATTACATATTGAGGTCAACTGCATAATATAAGGTGATCTGAAAAAATGAACCTCAAGTCTACAAAATACATAGAGTTTTTATTGGCATTCTTATGTTTTATGTGCTTAGCTATTATCAGTAATTAATTTTTAGGTAAGTGTATTATGTGTGTGTATAAAACATATTTTCTAATCTGCATGTCCGAGATGCTCCCTGTGTAGAATTTAGTTTGTAATGTAATTGCAACATTGTTTTGCATATAATATTAACAACTGTGTTCAGCAATTTAAAAACTTATGGGATGAACAGTTTCTTAAACAATTATGGGGGATTTTTGTTTTAGTTTAGTCTTTTTCAGAGATTAGAGACTTAAGGTTTAGTAGCAAAGAATTGACATGATTGCTCCATGATACCATTCAAAATTTTATGTATTTCTCACTGTCACAATTCTTAACATACTTTGAGAATTCCATCCTCAATATATGTCATGCAAGAAAGGCAAATGCTGAAGCAATTTTCATCATATAATGTTTCTAGGAAAGGGAAATATGTACATGCTCAATTTTGCCCAGATTTTACTTCATTTTACTCAACTGTTTGTGAAGCATCTCCCTAACCTGGCAGATGTTCATTTCCAGCATTAGCATCAGCCACCTGCAGGCTGAATGTAAGTGGTAAGAGATCTTCATCACTCATGGTTACTCCAGTAAAATAGTTTCATAGAGGAAGAAATGAAGAAGTTATATTTCACTTAGAAAATCAGTCACCTCCTTACGTTGCTTTCTAGGTTTTGCACATGAACTATGTCTCACTCACAAATTTGGGACCCCCTTTTGTGTTTTTAATGCCTGTCATTTCCAAAAAGTCTAAGCTAAACTCTTTTTTAAGTAAAACTGAAAATTTATTTTCTTTCTTACATCAATTAGGTGAAAAGCACACTTCATATATCAGCATGCATTTAGCTACTGATATCACAATTGGATAAGAATTTCACCAATATTTACCCTTTTGCAAAAACCAGGCTAAGAGGTGAGTAATATATACAGTTTCCTAATGCCAGAAGACAGAACACAAATAAAATACTGGATATTTTATTGGAAAAAAATATTTCCATTGAAAATTTCATTGAATGCATTCACAGGAAGATTTTCATGCAGGCGATCGTGTGGTTTTAGGTTAAGAACCCTTTATAAATCTTACCTTTCATGTTGCACAACATATATTTTTAGTAAAATAGTTCTCTACTGGAAACTTGCTTTTTGCGTAATAGCATTTTCAAAAGCTTTAGCAGTTGTAAAGGTTAGGGTAGATTTGCTGTCATACAACACAGTAGGAATATTATCACCCAGTTATTGTAAAAGAACATCCTACTACTACTTAATTCTTAACATTATTTACCAGCCATTAATATGAAATTAACTCCTATTTTTTTTAACAAACTTTACTTACCTCAATCATCAATTAATTCCAAGACTCTTTTGAGTTGGGTGATTGCAGACTTTACAGATTTGGTTATGTTAATATATTACGTATACTTTACAGCAAATGAAATTTCATACCTCAGTGTGGATAACATGAAAAGTCACACGTTATTTATTTATGGAGCATTCAGTAATTTCTGAGAGAAAAAAGGTAATATATGATTATTGTGCTAACTAATCTATTTTTTCATTAATATTGTATAGACATCTTACAAAACATTGTAGGGTCTATCTTTTTGATTCAACAGATGTTGACTTTACACTAAACAGAAATAAAACAGTCCATATTTAGACTGCCCATCTATTTTTAAGGATAAGGATTTCCAGTGCCAGATGGTATTCTTAGGAAAAAGAAAAGTAAAAAAAAATGCCTTGACATTGCACATTAACAGATTGGTTACAAGTATATACATATGGACTAATACATTTGAAATCTGTTCTCTTATGAAGGTAGTAGAAACCACACAAAGGGCTACATGAGAATTATTAAGCATGTCTTTTTAATCTTTAAATTGAGAAGTCAATATAAATGCATGTTTTACTAAATACGAACAAACGTGCTTAGATTTAATTGACATTAATTAACTATAAATCTCATTTTCTTAAGGTGGCACGTGTTGTAGAGCAATATGCCAATTGGAAACAGCCTTATAAGAACATGTGTGGTATCTCACTGTGCATTTTGTTTGCCACAATGCTGAGGAACCATAGAAAGAATGCAACTGAGTCACAGAATTCCTTGTTAACCAACAACTAGAATAGTTTTGCAACATTATTGATAAATGATGTACAGAGGCTCTCCAAAATCAGAGTAATGTCTACCTATATTACTGGACATATTATTTTCCTATTACACCAATTATGTTTAATGAGAACATTAAGTTGCAACTATATCTTCCTTTTACTGTTTCAAATGACTGGATTTATTCTATTATTTTTCAATTGTCTTTTATTTTACCTTATATTATGGAAGTCCCTTTACCAAAAGGTTCATCTTCTGAGAAAATTTGTTTATTATTTTACTGTTTTATTGCCACCCAATCACACATCTAAACAAAGACATCTTTCCTTATAATAAAGGTAATAATATTGCAATTTTTTTCATGTAAACATAGATATTACTGAGCTCAACCTTGATATATAATGGATGAATGCATCCAACATGAATTCATAAATAGTGATCATTTTTTCATACATTTGTTTGCAATAACTGCAAAAAAATTCTGTGATATTTTCTTACTATTTTATGAATGAATCTGAACATATGTTGTATCTCTCATATCTTCCTAAATTGCTTGAAGTTGTCTACATAGTAATTGTACTATTAATCAGTCTGAATGATACATACTTATTTCTAGTTTACCATATTGGATTCATTTTGCATTAAGAATATTAATACTTCTTTCACAAATGGTAATCTCTAGTCACTTAACGAATCTGGGCAATGGCGACTACAGATAGTAGACTCAAAGGTACAGAAAGTAGATACCAGCGTAAAACTGATGTACAATTGAGAAAGATATACTAATTGAGTGTAGTAGATTTGGTCTTGGTTTTCCTTATGAATTCCAACAGTAAACTGGAAATAAATTATGACTCAAAGGACATAAAAATTCTCTTTATCTCTCATTCTTTGTATATAGTCAATGGAAAACTTTCTTCTTTTGACAGTATAAAATTCAGCAACGTAATTACTTTAACCACCATCA
>PVJX010046876.1:0-12143 GCA_004027295.1 Dolichotis patagonum | reverse complement strand
AAAGTCAATACTCAAAAATCAGTAGCATTTCTATACACTAACAACAAAATTACTGAGAGAGAAATAAGAGAAAGCACACCCTTTACACTAGCATCCAAAAAAATGAAATAAGTAGGAATTAATCTCACTAAAGTAGTAAAAGAGCTATACAGTTAAAATTATAATACCCTGAAAAAAGAAATCAAAGAGGACCTCAGAAAATGGAAAGACATCCCCTGTTCATGGATAGGAAAAACAAACATTGTGAAAATGGCCATTCTGCCAAAATTACTATACAGATTCAATGCAATCCCAATGAAAATACCACTAGCATACCTCATAAATCTAGAGAAATCACTCCTAAAATTCATCTGGAACCAGCAGAGACCTAAAATAGCAAAGGCAATTCTAAGCAACAAAGGCAAGGCAGGAGGCATCACAATCCCTGACTTGAAATTATACTACAAAGCTACAGTAATAAAATCAACATGGTACTGGAATAAAAACAGATCTGAAGATCAGTGGAATAGATTGGAAGATACAACAACAACCACAAACTCACTCAATCACCTTACCTTTGATAAAAGGCCAAACATGCTCGCTGGAAGAATGACAGTCTCTTTAACAAATGGTGCTGGAAAGACTGGCTATCCATATGCAGAAGACTAAAACTAGACCCTTTCCTATCACCATGTACTAAACTAAAATCTAAATGGATCAAAGATCTAAATATTAAAACAGAAACACCAAATCTGCTGGAAGACAAAGTGGGTAAAAATCTCAAAGATATAGGGGTAGGAAGAGAATTCATGAACAAGAATCAAACTACACGGGAAATACTTCCCAGAATCAATAACTGGGACCACCTCTTATTAAAGAGTTTCTGCACATCAAAAGAGATTTCCAGCAGAGTGAAAAGAAAACCCAAAAATTGGGAAAAAATCTTAATGGATTGTCCCTCAGACAAAGGACTTCTGTCTAGAACTTATAAAGAATTTAAAAAAAATCTGACCCTCGAAATTCAAAGACCCAATCCAAAAATGGGCATCTGAAATGAATACAGAGTTCTCAGATGAAGAAATATGAGAAATGTCAAATAAATACATGAAAATATGTTCATAATCATTAGTGATGAGAGCAATGTAAATTAAAACCACACTGAGATTCCATCTCCAGAAATATTGGCCAAGATAGAAACACTACCAACAACAAATGTTGCAGAGGCTGTGGGGAAAAAGGAACTCTTCTTCACTGTTGGTGGGAGTGTAGACTGGTGCAACCACTGTGGAGGTCAGTCTGGAGATTCCTCAAAAAGCTGGGTATAGAAGTCCCATTTGACCCAGCTCTTCCGCTTCTAGGCATATTCCCAGAAGAACTGAAAACATCATACCACAGTGATATATGTGCACCCATGTTTATAGCAGCACAATCTGTAATAGCCCGATCTTGGAAACAACCTAAGTGTCCATCACCTGAGGAATGGATAAAAAAGTCATGGTATTTCTATACAATGGAGTACTACTCAGCTATAAAGAATGATCACATTGAGATATTTATAAATAAATGGACACGACTTGAGACCATACTCATAAGCGAAATAAACCAAACTCACATGTGTAAATACCATATAGTCTCCCTAGTATGAGAGTTGGTAAGAGCATATAAGATTTTATGGTAATCATGAGTCCCCATCTCATAGCTTTGAAGCCTTTCAATGTTTTCATTCATCAGTTGGAATGGTTTTATTCTGTTTTGTTTGACTTTATTATACATGATACTATGAACAGCTGTTTTGAAGAGAACAAAACATTATGACAGCTATTGCTTATTTAATACCGTCCTTCTTAGAAGTCATACCAAGCTTCTGTTCTTCTATTCCCATTGGTTCTATCTATCATATTGTGTCTTATTGGAATTTGAATATGTGTGAAAGTATAAACAAAAATTTTTATTGAAAATGAGATATTATATTACCCATTGATCATTCTCTGTTATTCAGTTCAGAATGCCCTGTAATTCTTTCACTCTTTGAATGGTTTTATACTTTTTTGTTATGTTTGATATTATTGTATTTGAAACTATGCTCAACTGTAGCAGAGAAAGAAATATTGTGATAGCTATTGTTAATGTATGGTTGTCTTAATGTTAAGTATTGTGTTGCCTATGTTGTCCAGTTACAATCTGCTCTGTACTGACCTCTTTTGTCTTATTCTCTTTAAAATAAAATGGAAAAAAAATTCAAACTAAAAAAAAATTATATCCATGACTTTGTTGATAGAAAACAATATTCATATAGTCAAGTTTTCACTTATAATTACAGTTTTCTATTATTTGTTAAAATATTTAAAAATAGTTTATGTGTACATTAATTTCTTCACTTTTAGCCTAACTTTAATAGATGCAAATATAAAAAATTTACACCTAATGATTTAAAGTTTGCTGTTGTTCTATAGCTATACATTCCTAGTCCCAGAAATTTTCCTTGTTTCTGAAAATAGTTCAGCAATGGCCATAGATTTAAGAAGGAAATACTATGGTACAAAAATAAAAATATCACCTTTCTTTGTTTAAACATAATAGTAAAAAATAAAATTACATATGTATATAAACATACAATCTATAATTTATCTTAGATACTCCCAACTATATATGTGCTTATAATGTTGGCAGTTTGAGTGTTTAAAAATACTGTATTTATTTTCAGACTCTGTGCTATAGTTCAAAATTTATCTTGGTGACTTTTGCCACAATGTGTTTGTATTGGTGTGTAATAATTAATTTTACTGATATAGAATATTCACATTTTTGACATGTAAAAATGATTTAAATAAAGCAAATGGAGTTTTATTACATATTGTACTTAAATTTTAACTTGGATGCCACTCAAGAAGGGCTGTGGATGTAGTGTTTGCCTGGCATATGTAAGGTTCTGAGTTGGATCTCTATCACTGCCTATAGAATAAAGAAAGTTATGGTTTGTGTGTGCATATCCCCCCAAAGCCTCATTCTGTCATGAGAGGCGAGCTTATCAGAGGCAGCTGAATCTAGAGTTTGTGACTGGTTCATTATCTAGTGCTGAGATTAGGGATATGAGTGTTACACCCATCCTAGGGCAGGCGGCCCCTATACAATATAAGGTAAGAAAGGAGATCTGCTCCTTGTTGCTTTTGCTGTCTTCTGCCACCATAAACTCTTGCCCTCATCCATGTCAGCCTGCCTTTGAGCCAGTTGATTATGGACTGAAACCTTTACATTCTTTGAGCTAAATAAATCTTTCCTCCTTTAACCTTGGGTATTAGGTATTTTGTCTCAGCCACTAGAAAAGTAACCAATACAGACAGACAAACAGATAAGAGTACTTGTTAAAAATGTGCCAAATACATTGACTTAGTTACACAAAGAAAAATCCAACAGAATCCAGCATCCTGTCTATTGTAAAATTTCAAAAAAAATTATGTGGGCATTTGCTCTGTTAACTATATTTTCATGATTTATTTCCACAAGTCATTTTGAAGAAAAGGTTAACCGTTTTGTTTAGCTTTCCAATCCCTCATGTCTTTCAGACAGTGCCATCAGATGCCTAAGATCTAAAAGATACTTAAAAATTCACTGGAATCTTCACAACAGGTTAGTATTCTTCCAGGTTAGTATTCTAGGCTTGGAAATTATTTAATAAAACTTTTTTACAATTATCTAAAATGAATCAGGTGCTTGCAATGCACATCACATACCCATATCAATTTAACTCACACTATACACATTGAACAAATGGCAAGAGTAATCAAAACTTTCTTGGCTCTTGCCCAATTCACAAGTTTATACTTGAAATGAAAATTAATAATGACTATCCAGTTTATTGTACATTATGGAAAGAGTAATTAGCCATTATTAAATATACTACTCCCTTTGCACTAACACTAAGCTGATCATAAAGTTTTGTACTTAAAGTAGGAGCAGAAGCCACATGCAAATCAGGGCATACAATTGTGTTCTCTTTGAGATTTCCCTCTCAGCATATATGCAAGTGAATTTCATGTATTTAGTTGGCCTATATTTTTAAACATCATTGCATTAGCCAATTTTCCCATCACTGGGACCAGATTCTTGATATATCAAGCTTGAAAGAAATGATTGTATTTCCTCATAGTTTCAGCAGGCTCAGTTTCATGACCAGTTGGCTCTAAGGCTGAAAGATAATGGCAAAAGGGCCTGGTGGAGCAATATTGATCACTTCATTGTGACCCAGGAAACACAGCAGACTGGACACAATGTTAGGGAGAATTGTCCAGGAAACAGATATTGTCCTGCAAGTCACACCCTTACATGCAATTTAGACATATTCAGAAGTATACTTTGTTAATGTACTAGGCATTTCCTAATCTAGACAATTTGACAATAACAATGACCACAACCCACCCATTTCAGCTTGACACACAGCACATCTATTTAACCATACTTAATTGTCTAATAAAGGCAATAACGAGTTCATAATTTTACCTAACATGAAATTAACATCCTGCACCCAAAGGGAATAATCCATTCCCTCAAATCTAAACAGTTCTAGTATAGCTCAAAAGTCTGTCAAATTTTATTCTGAGACTCAAGGCATATTCTTGGGTGTGAACTTATGCACAAACTCATTATTTAGTTTCAAAATACAAAGGTGCATGATAAACATCCCCATTCTAAAAGAGAAGAATGGAGGTATAGAAAAAAACAGAATTTTAGTAAGACTGAAATACAGCAGAGCAAACATTAAGTCCTGTAACTTTATGCCTGGTATAAAAGGCATATGATGATGAGCTCCAGAAATCTCTGTTGCTGGTTATATGCTCCAGTGTCTCTTCCTTGGGCTGGCAGATGGAGAGGTTACAATTTTCCCTCATAGGTTCTACTTTCCTGGCACCTCCAATTTCTTGGTGTCTCAACTGCTTCTCATGTCTCTTTGATTTCACATGCTAATAAAACCATCATCACATGGATTACACTAAGGTCTGCTGTATCAGTCAGGTTTTACTAGAGAAACAGATATAACACAAGATATACAAATGTATAAGATATTACAATGTTGGCTTGTGATGGTTAGTTACAGAGCTGGCTGAGGAAGAGTGCAGAGGGCGTCTATACGCTGGACGCTAAAGGATCCAGTCCAAGGTCTGGACCTCACTATAGTGCTCCGTGTAAGTCCATTATCAGAAGGCTGATGGGGCTGTAATGGAAGGCTGAGGAAACTATGCCAGAAGAATCAACAGTCTACACAGGAAAGCTGAACAGTCTTAAGCAGAAGCCATATAGTCTGTGCCGGAAGCCAAATGACAAAGTCCAAGATGAAGGCAAAGACTAGGGCTCCTCCAAAGAACCAGCTTTCAGCCCTTCTCCATTTCCCTTTTATTGTAGGCAGGCTACAGGGAGGGGAGGGTGGAGATCCTTTACACCCACACCAACTTCATGCTCTCCTCCTTGCTCATGCTGAGAATATTTACAAAGTAAGGACCCTGGTCCCCTGCTGAATCACTTAAACTTCTAAACTTCTCAAGTTAACACAATGAACAACATCCAACAACAGCAGTAAGGGCAAGGGCACGTCCTAGGCATTCCAGCATGTAGTGTAAACTTCTACACTTCTCCAGCTGACACAGTGTGTCAACCATTACATCTGCCAAGGTGAGCAGTTGCTGAGGTCTTTTGAACCATAGGGGCCTACAGCAGCCTCTAAGTGGCTGGGTGGCTCACTGTGGTGAAGTGAATCTGAGGAAACCAATTCTCTATGAGGCTTTTCTTGAGCAGGGAAGCTAGGAAGCTGTCTTCTTAAGGGACACATTCAAATGAGATTCCCTCAGGTCATCTTCCTACTTGCACTCCTTCAAAGTGCTTGGTTTATCTTTAATGAAGAAAGGAACCAGATAAGTTCTCCCAATTCATAACCCATAAACCCCCTCCACACACCTAGAAGGGTACTTTACCAATCTACATATTTCTTAATCATCCAAAGTTCATAATCATCATTTAATGGTGAAAATCATTCTAAATATAAGTTTAAAGCAGTGTACTTTTTATATAATGTGATAAGAGCTGAAAACATTCTTAATTCACTTCTAAGCATTTCATTGTTATTGTTAAGCATTATAATTATTTCAAATATTCTTTTAATTTTATTTTATAAAACCTTAAATTAACATCAATGAATATTTGATGTTTTGTTTCCTAAACTAATATCATGTAATGCTGTAAAGTGTAATAAATGTCAGAAATAAATTTAGTGATTTTAAATGTGTTTAATCAATATGTATGTATGTATGTATGTATGTAAAGATAACACAGCTATTTAAATGATAGCTCTAAAAATATATATCTCAGTCAAGATTTAGTATCAATTTTGAAGAAAAATATTTGTCTAAATTTTAACTATACATGCTCTTTAGAATGCATTGTTATTGGGCTGTGGGTACAGTTAAATGGTAGAGTGCTTGCTTAGCATGTGCAAGGACTAAGTGGAATTCCCAGTCCTACAAAAGAAACAATGTGTATTAAAAGATTGTTAATAAGGTATGATGTGGTTATTCCAAGAAAAACATAGAAATTATAACCTCAACCAAGTACACTGATGCAATTTCAGGTAGCTCTTAGACTTTGGCCTTAAAAGAAGCAGGCATGTTAAATAGATCATGTGTAACTAGCTTGTAGTTGATAAAGTATTAAACATTTCCAAATGAATTAATCTTATACATATAATTTAATTATATAATTATTATATTATGATTAATGTATTCACATGCAACGTATATTCTTTCATTTAGTGAAAGAGTTTTGTACATTAATAGCCAATTTCATTGTGATGGGAGCATCACAGTACACAGCAGTGAAGGCAAATCTTTTAGAGACCAAGTGCTCAAACTGCAGCCCCAAACCTAGTAATTTATCCATAGTCCAAAACTGCTATTAAATCTGAACAGTGAGGTTTTAGTTTAGAAAAGACATTTGTTATCCAATGATTGGCTGCTAGGGCAACCTGGCACATGTGCCAACTGAAAGACTCTATTTATTCACTGTGGCATGCATGCCATAGGTTTGTCACCACCAGTGTACAGTAACATGCTAAGATGGCTGTGATGCTTCCAGGTGACACAAATTTACAGGACCACTGATGTGAAGTGTACATGACTGGACCTGCATGCACGTATGTACGAGTTCATTAAATCACTTAAGGGGAACTGAAAGACAGAACCTAAGATTTTAGAACGTACGTGTTTCTACCTGGAAGGAATAACTATCAGAAAAAAATCACATGTTGAGAAATGCTGTTACAGTAATTCTGCATCTACTGTCAACTGAATTACTTAGTATTGTTTTTTTAGTTTTGTAGAACCCTTTAGGACTCATTGAAATTTATTTTTTTCTCTAATCAGCTTCTTTTTTAAAGTATTCATTGGAAACTACAAACTGAACTTCATGGGAAGAATGCCAGACAATTGGGCACAGAAAGGAGTAGAGAGAAAAAACACCCTATATTCAGCAGAATACTATTTTAGGACAGAGGATTCAGGAAAACTTTGGGTCTAGTTGAAATTGCATGGAGGATTAAAATGGCAATAAGTGCATATAATTAAGCAAGCTGGAGTTTGTTCAGAAAATCAAGGCCAAGTGCTCTTTTAATTATTCAGTTAATGGACCTGTCCAAGCCAAAATAACTACCCTACACTGAGGCTGGCAACCTGTTTTTCAGAATGATATTCTCATTTGTGCACTTTAAAACCACACAGGAGTTAATTGCTTATCTGATGCTTCCATTTTTGCATTGAGATTCTGGTTTCACTGGTGAAGTTAGTACATGTTTAGGTCATTCTTGGGAATTGAGGAATTCTTTGAACATTATATAAACCAATTCTGTTTCATTGAAATGGCTTGTACATAGGGATCCTAGAGGACGGAATCTCCATCTCAAGAGTGGGTCTAGATTTAAAATTTAAATAATGGATACTTTTAGCGGGAAGGAGTTCTGTTAGATGGTACACATCTTTATTGTTTCTTACTAATCCCCCCAGTGAGAGGTTATGATCATGTTAACCCTTTATAACTTTTATAACCTCTGAAACCTTTATAACTTATAACCTCTGAATATCATTTAGGTTAGTTAATAGTCAGTCTCTTTAAGATGATTCCAAATATGTTTGTATACAATTTTAGGCCTATTTCTTGAGTTTTTATAATTTATTTTTATGTCTTTCTTTAACACACAAAAATTTCTACTTGCTCAAATACTTTCTTTTAAAAACTTACATGAATTATGAAATACTTCTACTTTTCTAAGTTACTAATGCGCCAATACATTAAAAAAAAAAAACACAACCTCATGGAAAGCCCTGGAGTACAAACAAATGGGTGTTGAGTGTAGACGCCTCCAGGGAGACACACAAAGTTTAGGCAGTTTGTTTCTATTTCTCCTTACGATTGCGCTGGCAGGGATGTGATGCATGCAAAGACAGTACTCAATTCTTCCCATGCATTTCTCCTTCCCTCTAGCATTGCCTCCTCTCTCTTTCCTAAAATCCATCTCTAACTTTCATTGCTAGTACAAGATGATATTTCTACATTTACTAAAACAGTTTTGCTATTCTTAGAATATAAACACTAAGTTATACAACTATAATTAGAATAATCTTACTGCTAGCAAAAGTAGAAAAGCTAGAATCTATTAACAGCTTGCTTTATTATGATCTAAGTTATTTAATTGACTTAACAGATGTTTCTTTTCAGGATTAAAATATCTATTTCATATATTTTTTCGCTTTAACTGACTTTAAGTGTGATACAACTTGTAACTATCTAGACAGATCACATAATAATTGCGATATGTCCTTTATTTCTGGGTTCAAAATTTGAAAAAGAATATCCGTATGTTACAGTGTTTGGAATTATGGTGACAAAATGGTGAGGCTTTTGAAACAAATTATATTCATAAAAGATTTTCTAGATCTATTTTACTCTGACAGAAAAATACTTAGTTATTTTTACTTACTTTATTTCTCCTAATGTTCAGAAGGACACTTTGAGAAAATGGAATTTTGAAAAGTTAAGGAAAATGATACTCAAATGATATAATATGTATTACTATGTTAGAACCAGAATATGACAAAGTTCTATTATCATTCTATAGAGAAAAACATCAGCTATTTTAGTATAATTTTGGAAGTTGCACTAGAAGGAGTTGTTCTACTATATGAAGAAAATTTTTGAAACTAAAATAGAAAAGTATAAAATGAAGATCTGTGGTGATAATAAAATAAGACATAAGGACAAGAGACCTAAATTTTTAAAAAATAAAATCATAATGGACTAAGTTATCTGAATATATATGTATATATGTATATATGTATATATGTATATATGTATATATGTATATATGTATATATATATATTTTCTATAATACATGAATGGTTGGTAAGGCATTAAAAAGGAATAAAACTGAAAACATTACATTAGGCATATATACCTGTATATATATATGTGTGTGTGTGTGCGTGTGTGTGTGTATTACTGAAAACATTGAATTAGGTATATCTATATCTATAGATATAGATATATACCTATATACATATATATATACCTATATATACCTATATACATATATTAGTATATATATATATATATATAAATTTTAACTCATTATGTATCCAACTATTTTTGAAAATCACGAAGATTTTAGAACACATTGTGCTCCAACTTTCACATTCTGATGAATTAGTCGTAGTCTTCTCTGCCTACTAGGTATATTAGCATATCTTTTTGCTGACATGATCTTTCAGATGTGACAAAAGTAATATAGTTTACCTTTGATCTGTGGTTTCTGTATCCAAGGGCTCAATCAACAGAGGATAAAAAATGATTTTTAAAAATTATGTCTGATCTGAACATATACATACATTTCCTCATTATTATTCCACAAACAAATCTATGTAACAACTAGTACCTGACATTTGTATTGTATTAAGATTTATATGTAGTTAAAGTTGTCTTGAAGTGTATGTGGTTATATATAGCGGTATAGTCGTTACATATGAATACTACATATATTAATTACCTTTCAGTTGCTGGGATAAATGCTTGACATACATAATTTATAGGAAGAAAGACTTATTTTGGTTCACACTTTCCAAGGCTTTAGTCCTTGACTGGTTGACTGGTTCCAGGGAAGAAACAACAGGGCAAGGGGGTGTATAGAAAATCTGTGTGACTCATGGTAGCCAGCACACAGAGAGAGCAGAAGAGGGGCAGAGGAAAGATACACACACTCTTCCTGGTGCACACAGAGTGGTATACTTCCTTCAACTAAGCTTAGCCTTGTAACACCATCTTCAGCTATTAATTCATCAAAGGATTAGGTCTTTGGTGAAGGTAGTACTCCATAATCTAATCACCTTCCAAAAGTCTAATGAGCCCTTTCAAGAGCATTTTTGATCCAAACTACAATACTGTGCCATAATGATTTAAACATC
Source organism: Dolichotis patagonum (assembly GCA_004027295.1). NCBI lineage: Eukaryota > Metazoa > Chordata > Mammalia > Rodentia > Caviidae > Dolichotis > Dolichotis patagonum. The sequence goes on along the minus strand of PVJX010046876.1, from coordinate 1,670 downwards.
CTCAGAGTTTTCTATTTGTGAGGGTTTGGAGCTAATTTTCCAGTACACTAACAGGTTATGGTAGCCCCATATTGTGCAATACAATGTTTATTGATGCACATTTTCCACTCTTTTAATTTCATCAAAAAGCATGAGACAGGGCTGGCAACAATAAAGCAACAAACTATGAATTTTGTTTTGTTTTCGAGTGCCACAACTCTAGACTTTTCTCCAATTTCTAAGGAAGGTTTAGTTTCTAGGAAGATGCTACATGTTTAATCTGTGCCATTATGTACACATGTAACTATTCTCTATGCCCAGAGGTAAACATGTCCTCATGTTAAATGAATAGCTATAGAATTTAGTAAATAGGCATAAGTTTTACTGATTCTGATCACTGGCTGTAATGCTGACTTTCAGCCTCTTTATTTGTTCAGTTCTTTAATAGAAATAAGTAGACCCATGAAAGAGAACCAGATTCATGACATATCTTTTGAAAATTAAGTGCTAAGATCACAAAGGACATAATTAGGAAACATTTTTTGTTGACTATTTTATCATTAATTGATCATGACTGAGTCAAATTTTGAATTTTTCTACCCAGTAGAAAAATGTCAGAGTATCTGGATAAGAAAAAAATGATGTCTAAATCTTCAAATTTATTTCCTGAATCTAGTGATATAAAAGTAGTACCTCAAAATCAATGCACAAAGATCATGGTTTTTATTTTATTAGATGTTAGTCAACAACCCTCCAGTCACACTGTGACAGTGATGATAGAGATTTAGCTTACTCCAGAGCTCCTATGTCACTGACACAATGATGAGGAACAAATTTGTTCCAAAACCTGTGCTTTCATTTCATATAACAAAGAACAAATAAAATACGAGGTTTAATTTTCAAATATACACTTTAAATATTTCATGTTTTAGTTAGAATACCTATTTTTCTATTTATGCTGTGCTTTTGAAAAGACTTGCTGTTATGCTTCGTGTCTAGATGGCCCCTCAAGCCTCATGCAGTCATGAAGGCAGCTGAATCTAGCGTGTGTGATTGGTTCATTGTCTAGCACTGGGATTGGTAGTGTGAGTGGTGCACCTGCTCAGGGGCGGAGCTGGCATATAATATAAGGGAGGGAAGAAGGCCTGTTTTCCCATCCTTTGCCCTTTTGCTCTTGTTGTTTATAGCCACCATGAACAGTTGCCCCTCAGCTACACAACCCTGCCTTAGAACCAGCTGAGTATGGGCTGAAACCTCCAAAACCTGTAAAAAATAAACCTTTCTTTCCTTCATGTTGAGCCTCAGGTATTTTGTCTCAACAACAGCAACAAAATAATCAAGACACATGCTGGCATGTTCAGTCATTTCCAAGGGCTTCAGTGGGCTGAGAATTTGGGAATGGGCTGATAATCTCTTTCCTGGGCTCATAGTGCTTACTTCCTGAGAGCAATGTTGAGTTCAGTCACTCAGGAAAGGCTCTTTGGCTGCTACCTGATTTCATGGTTGGATGTAAGAGGCTTCTCTGCTCCCTGGAAAGGGTGAGTTTAGTGGGTCAACTCAGATCTTCTTGGAGCTGAGGAGATTACCCAGTTGTGTCCAGGGCTGAGGGTGGGTTTGTAAGTAAATCTGACTGGTTCCCATCACAAGAATATCCCATCAGCTTCTTTTGTGACTAAGGAAGAGTGGGTGGA
>PVJX010046875.1:0-12066 GCA_004027295.1 Dolichotis patagonum | reverse complement strand
GTCAAGCAGAAGCCTGTATGTCTGAGAAGGAAGCACACACAGCTTTTATGCTGAGTGGAAAATCCACAGAAAATAACTCAGGGTCAGCTGCGTTTCTTGTGGTGGTGTTACAAAGGCTCACTGTAAAAAGATCACCCTGCTACTTATAAAATACTATTGAGTTTTGAATTTTAGTGATTATTGTTTGTGTATTTAATCCATAAAAACCAAGTATTAAAAATTTGTAGAAACAAGTGAGATTCCTCCTGGATAAACATACTTTTTAGAGTGGTACCATCAAACTGGATGAGCAGTCTGACATTCGAGAAAGGTATTTCTTTGATAAACTCCATATAAATTATTGTGTTCAAATCTCTCCTACTATTACATTCCTGTACTGTGTTTGGAACAGTCTGAATGTTCTGTAGACATGCTTCTAAATCCGATCTCTAAAAATATCACAGGAGTGGATGCTGTTTGAACTAGAAAGGAGAAGAGACTAAACGTCACACAAGGCGTAAGCCAGGACATGGCTGCCATGTGCTGCAGTCCTCAGGGTAGACAGCGTCATTGTTGAGAAGAGCTGACCTACCAGGACCACGCAGATAACATAAAAACAAGCAGAGTCCCTGAAACAGGCAACAAGTTTACTCTTGAAATTATTATTAAAAAGAAAACAATTGAAGATGAACTCAGAGTGATGATTGGTAGCTATAAAAGTTGAAGTCTCACAGAGTGAAAGTGATTGGTAATAAGTCAGTTGCACTGGAGGGTGCTTGCTAGAATATAAGTCTCTTCAGTTATAGTATATTGTTTTTGTACATTCTTCAGTATTTTAGTGATACTAAAATACAGTATCTTCATTATTCAATGTTGTCAAAACCACTCAAAATAAAATTTGGGTGTGGATTACACACTGGACAAACAAATGGTATAGAGTCTAAATTCAAAATAACCTGCAGTATTTTAGTGACTAATGATTAAGGATCTAGAGGGAATATGTTAGTTATAATTTACAAAAATTTTTGCTGTGAAAGGAAATCAGTAATGAGCTTATAGTTGAGAAGTGGGTATAGGCTCGGTTTGGAAAATATTACATGCAAACATTTTTATGTTCCTTTGAATTACAAACTTCAGAACCTATTTGTATGCTAACAGGAAAAACTTGATAAAGAATGAAAAGCTGATAGTGTGTGAGGAAAAGCATTAATGGTTATAATGAGTTTTAGAAAGGAAATATAGAATCCAAAGCCCAAAGGGAAGCTAGGTTTTATAAAGAAAGATCATGCCACTAGGAATAAAACAAAATATGGTACATAATAAAGGAAAGATGGATATTTTATAAATATATAAAATAGACCAGATGTGGTAGAACACACCAGAACTGGGGAGGTTAAAGCAGGAGAATTCACTCACTGTAAGTTCAAGGCCAGGCTGAGCTACAAAGTGAGTTCAAGGCTAGCCTCAACTTCATAGTGAAACACTGTCTCAAAAATACACACACACACACACACACACACACACACACACACACTATATATATATATTTGTTTTGTTTTGTTTTTTCCACGCATATGTATATATCGCAGTCTTTTGAAAAAAATAGTTTGATAAAAAGAAGAAAAAATAACCTTGAAAGTAACAGAAAAGTAAACTGGTTTATACTTATAGAATTAATTGCTGAGTTAATATTGTTCTAGATAACAGCATACAATTTAAAGTATAAATCAATTTTTAAACTTTAAAAACAGTGAATTAATTTGCGTAACTGTCTGCCATTAGCATTTTAGTCTACTAATCAATCAAAACAATACTGAACCCAATAATAGTTTGTGTCTAATTATCAGCAGTAATAGAATTGCTATTGATTGCAGTGTGACTATTTCATAGCCATATCTAGTCCTATGGCCTATAAAACTAATTTCCTGTAAAAGCATTTCCTAAACTCTGTTCTTGGTCACTAGTGCATAGCTTCAAAATGTTAAATATTCTCTTTACAAAACAGTTCCCTTATTTAGCAAAGGAGACTAATATTATTTTTGAGTTTTCTAGACATCATCAACTGATCTTTCATGAAATGAAATGTATACATTCACCATAATGCCTTGAAACACGTTAGGTAAAAACATTATTATTTATTCTCAATTGCAATCTACTAACATACCCTCAAAAGTGAGATACGCATTACATTTCTAGTTTTCAGACAGGAAGGCATTCTAGTACATGTACTGTGCTTTCATGCTAAAGACAAGGAAAAGAGATTGTACACATATATTTGTAAATGGCCAAGGCATGTGTATTTATTTTCATGATTTCTGCTTCCCTGTTAAGCTACCTCAGAGTAACAGATGGAACAAAACCTAACTTCATTTTAAAAGTGTGATTATTTTATTGCATTTTTCTAAGAAATTCCACCATCTGGCCATCAATTTCCTTCTCTCCTACCCACCAGGATCAGAAGTTTTGCATTTCCTCTATTCTGTAACTGGACTTGTTTAATAAGAGCTCACATCACATGTATTTCTTCTTAAATTCAAGTGAAGTGACATCACATGAGTACCTTGAAATTAGCAACAGATGTCAGCAAACTCTACAAATCATACTCCAAAACCCTAATTGCCAAGCACGATTGGTTTCATTGGTAACAATGCAATAGTTTCATTACTCTTTAGTAGTAGTTCTGAAGGTGAGTCATGCTACCAGGGAAAGTCTCTCGGGGATGTTGTTAAACACGTATATGTTGGGATCTACTCCAGACTTACCTAACTGGTATATTTGGGAAGGGACCAGCAATCTGCAATTTAACAAACCCTCTGGGTGATTATTATGCACACTAAAGTCCGTAAACTGTTTCTAAGAAGACAAATTTTGTGTTTACGTGTGATATGTGTGTAAGAGAATGTGTGTGTAACATCTGAAGAAAGAGAAAGTCATTTGAATGATGAATAATGAGCCATTTTTCAAATATAAGGAAAAAAATTCATCATTGTGTAACATTCCAAAGGGAGTTTCATATCATTTAAAGGTATTTTATCATAGGAATTATTATAAGATATATGTACACTCAGTTGGCCTATGATAATATCACAGGCACTTCTCATACAATATAGGGTCAGATTTAGATATTACATCTGAAGAATAATTTCTACAACACAACCACTGTAATAAACTGTAGTTGAGTTACATACAACTACTTTTCGGGTTAGATCGATTCTTTGATATTTAGTTCCCTGTTAAAGAGAACTTTAAGTCAGGAGACAGAGATAGCATTTGAAAAATAGTTTTTATTTATGTAATGGTAGGTTATCTTTTAAATTTCCACAGACCTCAGGTTTTTACATTGGTAAATTATATTAGAAATAGAAGATTGCTATAGTTTGTATCTTGTATGTCCCCAAAAGCTGAGTCTTGAAAGTTAGAGAAATCTTTATGACGTGCAGGGGAGTGGGAGGTCTTCTAATCACCAAGAGGAACAATGGGACCTAAACACTTCCTTTGCCTCTAATTCCTTCGTATCTTTGATGGGTTTGATCCAGCATAAAGTATTGACATGAGGCTTCACCCAGAAGCAATTTAATGACTAAATGAATTCACTGACTGAATCCTCCAAAACTATGAACCAAGCTAAAGGTTTCTTGTTTTAGGTTTATTAATTTGGGTATTTTGTTACAGTAACAGAAAGATATCTACTAAAAGCAAAAATCAAACTCAAAATAAAATCATGAATATTTTGACTATTTTGTTTGGATGAAGAAATAAATGGAGTGTTTTATAAATGGATTTTATATTTATAAACAAATGTTGGTAAGTTTTCCTTAGAAAATAAGTAACAATATAATGAAGTAAGAAAGGAAAGGAGGGAAATAAGGACAAAGAGATCTAATTGATAATCTATTATATTATCTGAAATTATGTGATTATTAAGAGATTTGATACATTAGAAATATAAAAAGATGGAATTAGCAATCATTAATGTTTCAAGAGCCAATTTGTGTGTATTATAATTTGCTAAAATTTATTTTTCAGAGTAAATCTTCCCATATCACTGACAAAATGAAAAGTGTGCCATGGTTCATATTTATCATCTCAGCAGTCTGGGAGCTGAAGCAAGAAGATCTCAACCTTCAACTCAGGATGGCCACACTTGTTACTCGATACGACACTGTCTCAAGAGAACAAGAAAGGAAGAAAGGAAGGAAGGAAGGAAGGAAGGAAGGAAGGAAGGAAGGAAGGAAGAAAGAGAGAAAGAAATAAAGAAAAATGAAGAGAGAAAAAAGAAAAAGAGAGAGAAAGAAAGAAAGAAAGAAAGAAAGAAAGAAAGAAAGAAAAGAAAGAGAGAAAGAGAGAGAGAAAGAGAGAAAGAAGGACTAGGTACATATTTCACAGTAACATCTTCTGTCAATCTCAAAAGCAAAACACAGACAAGCAAACTAAGACAATCATATTCTCTCTCAATTGTTTATTTTCATTTCTCATCATAACAGACGATTAACTTGTCAAATGCATGAGTTTTGCATGAGCAATTTTGTGTGTCCACCTGTGTCACCAGGAGCAGACATCACCCCGCTTGACTTCCCCTCCGTCCAGTGTCATTCATTTCTCTCTATTCTAAATTTGGGAAGTGGGTGTAAAAGTGCTAATTGTTGGCTTCCTAAATAATCAATAATTATTTAACAGTATTTAGTGCATATATGTATAGTGTAAGGAAATCTAAGTTGCATTAAACTTGAATTTTAAATGATTTTTAAAAGGGCTACTAGTTTCAAAACGTTATGCTTTTCTATTTCCAAATTATGTGCACTTGTTACAGAAATGCATTTTGATATCTTAATTGATTTTTTTAAAAAACTTTGTTAGTTATGCATGGTTTGCACATATTTCCACAGCTGTCAGACACTGTGTCCATAGATATTTTTGGACTACATTTTCAAAATTTTCAATTTTATATGCTTTAAAATAGTACTTCGTGTCATAGAATGAATTTTCACTTTTGAGCTGATATGATGATCATTTACGTAAAATAATATTTGCCATGCTGATTAATGTTGGTAAATGACACACTTTCTGTGAGACATTCAAGTTTGAATATTAGGAATGGTTGTCTTTTTGTATTGGGTAAGTTTAGCTGATTTCAGAAGGTCTTGGCAGAGCCTTGTCATTTATGGTTCTGTCGCAGTCACAGAGAACAGTGCAGGGGCACCACTTCTTGCGTCATATGCTAACTGAGTTATTATTCATCAAGTTTTCCTACATCTTTCCATATGAGTAATACAAGATGTAATGTTAACTGCATATATCTGTAACTATACCTACAGTGTATGGCTGTTTCAAAATCTGAGTTTGTTTCATTTTTTGGTTTTATTGTTGATTGCTGAGACAGGATCTCTCCTTATATTCCAGGCATGACTTGATCTCATGGTCTTCTTGCCTTATCTACCTGAGAACTGTGATTATAGTCATTTGCCACCATATCTGTGTCATCTTATATTTGAGTGCTTCCAAATTCTCACAATTCCATAAGTAAGTCATCAAAAACCACTGCTTATTTCAGATGCTAAAATATCAAATAGTTCTAAATCTTCTTCAAGTTTTAGGCAACAATGCACTTGCATGTATTTTTATTTGTTGTTTAATCTGACTGATCTTGATTAAAAATTCTTGATAGTCTATAATCTACACACAAATTTGTTTCTGCTATTTGAGTAATTGGTTTTATTAATCAAACAATTTGAGATGGGAATATTGTACTGATAGATAATTCCAAATAATAACATAATGTGAAATTTACAAATAATTTGAGAAATTTCTTACAAATGAACATATTTTATTACATCTAGATTGGTCAAAATTTTAAAAATTTAAGTTTTCCATTTAAATTCACATTTAATAAGTTTAAGGGTATTAAGAGAGTCCCATGGTAATGTATCATTAATTCAGTAAATACATTATTCATATGTGTGGTGCTAAAATTGAAACAAATGATACTTCATATACATTTCAGATGCTTAGGTAACAAATGATATATTTATCATGCTTATTTTAAAATTTAATATACTTATTATGGTTTAGATCTAAAGTGTCCTCCAAAATGTTCAGCATGTATCAGGTGCTTGGACTGTGGAAATATTACACTAATCAGTGGGTAGACCCTTTGGTAACTAGAGTACCTGAGTGTGCTGTTCAGAAATGGCCTCGGTTGGAGCTGGGTCATTGGAAATGTGGCTTGGAAGAGGATTATCTCCCAGCTGGCTCATCCCTTCTCTCTCTTCTCCGTGGATTATCCACCATTTCCTCCACTGTGTTCCTCTGCCGTGATGCTTTCCCTGGAGTCTGTCAATCTCAGAAAGAATTTGTGAGCCAAAATTAATCTCTCTTCCTTTAAGTTGTGGGTGTCAAGGACTTTATCCGAGCAACAACAAAGTGACTGGGACAGAGTTTGGTATCAGAGAAGTGAGGCCAATCCACATGATTACGTGGTTTAGTAGACCTTGGAACTATTGGAAAATTTGGGGATGTGGTTGTGTAGTATTTCCAGTCAGGCTTGATGTCTTACACTGGTCACTTGCACGAGACTGTAGAAGTAGCATGTGTGCAACATAGTTTGAACCTAATAAACAAAACCAAAATGACCAGCTCTTTTCCTCTACTCCTATTTCATTGTTGAGTTTGCAATTTCTTTTCAGCTGTATATGGAAAAGTATATAGAATGGAAAGAGTGCATTTTTGTTTCAAAAGGCCAGTGTGGTATACATTGGAATGTTTTAGAAGAGTTTAAATATTATCAAGGTGAATCACGATTTATATTGCAAATAAACAATCACCTGATAGATCAGAAACTTTGAAAGCTATTGTTGATTGATAAGATAATGTGGCATAGATTTTTCCTCTTTATTAATGTTCTAAACAATAAGAAGGAAATTTAAAATTTTCTTTCATGCTATAGTTATGAACTCCCAGAACACATGGCTTGTAGATTTGTCAGATTTTTTCTTAATAAGCTAGAATTATAATAACAAATACAAACTTATTGGATGTTTCTGCATGTGTAAAGTAAAGCAGATTACTCTGTGAGATGCATCACTTATCTGTTGCCATAATAATTATGCATAGCTAGCAAATACTAAATTCAATGATAGATAACAATAAATAGACATTTGTTTCATGAGTTTGCAAAGATCCACTTCATATGAACTGGGTTTAATTCACTTCAGCCAAGTTCCCATGAGTATCCGCATGCTCACTATACAACAGTCAGGTTGCTGATCTCGCCTGAGTTTACTGACAAATAGATCTTCTTTACTTTTGATTGGTCTGGCACAGGTACGAAACTTCAGGAAATTAACTTTGTCTCATAAGTTTGTAAAGCCACATCAAGGTAAAAGGGGCATAATGTCATTACAATAATTAAGTGATGAAGAGGCTTGCTGAGTTACCTGCATTGTCTTCAAGTCTGCTTAGGTAACATTTGCTGTAATAATTTTGGATGCAGTCAATTTAAATAAGTGAGCTCAGAATCAGAATAGCAGGCAACGTGAAGTTCATGAAAAAACTTATGGACAAGGGGAGCAATAAATGGTTGCTGAAATTATTGCACTGCAGATTATCAAAATTATATTTTGAATAAATATAAAAATAATATATATAATGTTTGTGACTATCAAGTGCTGTACTGTTTTACATATGCATTTAAAATAGTCATTTCAATCAATAATAAGAGACATTTAGTATGTCTAATTGACACAGTATCCTCATTTCTTGCTTTCTTCTTATCCTGTGAGGAATCAGAAGTCAGCCATTTGCAACCTGAGAAGGCAATCCACACTGGAGATCGACCCTACTGGCCACTGGTCCTGGACTTCCAATTTGAAAAAAAAGAACAATTTCAGTTAAGTCTTTCAGTCAACACTATTCTACCAGCCTGAACTGACTAAAAGAAATACCCAAATTCATGTCTGCAAATGCACAGCTATTAGAAAGACTGTGTTTATGTCAGCTTTCATCAAACATTCTAGAATTTTTATCATTATAATAAAACACTGATTGATTCAGTGTGTGCAATGTGTTATTACAGGGTAACAACAGTGTGTTCAGTGCAACAATCTACACCAATATGTGTGATTCTAAACATCTACAAGTAGATTTTTAGTTCATAATAAGAAAAATTAAAGTATCAGTAAAAATGTAAGTTTGGGAAAAAATGGCACTAAGTAGTAAAGTACAAATACAAGTATTCTGAGAAAAGAAATGTCAATTAGTACTCTTTATTTGGTTCCTTATTTCATGCTTTGTTATGTTTTTTGAAAACAACATATGGATGCTCTGTAACTTGACTATGCTGTGCAATTAATTTTATTATAAAATGTAAATATAGTAAATCTAAGCTTGATTTAAAAAAATCCTGATCCTATGTGTAAAAAGGTGCATGTATGTGTGCACACTTACATGTATTTAGTATAGTGCTTACACATATTACCATATGTATTTGTTAGGCTACTATATACATGTGTGTAAAATAAAATGATGTAATATTTAATTATCTCACTATAATGACAGAATTATTTTTCAAATGAAAACTTCACAGCACAGTTTCTGAATTACACAGAGTTTTCTACCAAACAAAACATTTTATTATTAATTATTTAACTGTATTATTTATTTCTTAACTTTAAATGAAATAGTGTTCCAATATTGATATTCAGTTCTATAAAAATTTGTAAATTTAAATTTATCAGATTGTTGAGTTTGGTATCATGGATTGACCTATAAAGTCAAACCAAAATACTTGAATTGTCAATGATAAATCTCAGTGACTTGCTTTTCTTCTGAAGATAGGAAATTAGCTAATGAAATTAGACATTTTCTCAACCACACATTTTGCAATAAATCATTTTAATGGTCACAAATAATTTTCTCTAATTTCAATGGAAATATTTCTAGTTCCCACTTTTGTGTGTCTATGGCACTTTAATCCCATTAGAAATTCTGAAATGAGAGGGAAGCCTGTTTATGTTTATGCTGTGATTTGCGCTGTCTGTCACAGATGCATGATGGGTGCATCGCGAATGACTGACAAGCAATCATGAACTGAACATCTTCTTTAAAAACTTCGAGCATTGTAAAGATGCTATCAGACCTGATTTAGTTTCTTTTGTATTTCTTATTCTTTATGGAAAAAAGTATCCAACATAATTATTTCAGCTCTAAAAATATAATTAATGGTTTTAAAATTAATAAAACTCTATGATGTATTGTAAGTGATGACATTGAGGACCTTTTTAAATAATTTAAGTACACATTTTCTTGATTGTTATATTAAATATTTTCATTCATATTTTTCTGTTGAAATAATTGCATAAATATTTTTGTATTTAAAATATTTAATAATTTCACAACTGGTGTTCTACTATTTTTAAAATGATACTGACATTATTCTACATAGTTTTGGGATTTATTTTATTAAATCAGAATTTTTAAAATTCTATCATCAAATTCTCATTCAATACTTGTTTTTAAATAAATTATTACTAAATATTGGCCTCTGGATCTAGACAAATTTAAAAACAGAAATAATTTAAACATTGTTTTGTACAATGAAATTTTAACAAGAGTTTTCACACTTATTGGGTAGTTTAGTTTGATAAGATAACTAGACAAGAAATGAAACATAATTCCAAACTTCCAAAAGAAATTTGGAGAATTCAGTATTTATCTATTTATTTACTCTCTGTTTGTGAGACACTGTCTCACTATGCAGTTCAGGCTGGCCTTGAGCTCACTTTGTAGCCCAGGCTGGTCTAAAAGTCTTAGCAATCCTCCTACGTCAGCCTCCCAGTGCTGAGATTACAGGCTACCACACCTGGCTAAAATTCGATATTTAAAAAAGAATGGTAAAAATAAAGTTGAAGGAAGAAATGAAAATAAAACTTTGATATTTCACATGAAGATTCTGACCAATATTATAGCTATAAAATCACTAGCCAGAATTGTGTGTCTGTGTTTTGAAACAAACACAAGTTTGCAACTGTAAGGAGAAGAGGTTAATTCTATTTTATTTCTCTGGGTTTATCTTCTCTCATTAACAAGAAATGACTCAAGAAGCTACATTTCTTTGCAATTTTAATGTTTTTAATTTTGACCAAAATTACATAATTTGGGTCACTAAGAAACTGAATGTTGTGCTATCTTTCCAAAACAAGATATTTTAAAGGTAATGAAATAAAGAGATGGATACTAACTTCAGTGGAACCATCATTTCACTATGTTTATACAGATCAAAATATCATAATGTGCACTTTAAATTTTAAATATATATAAAATTATTGTAATAATAGAAGGGAAATGTTCTGGAATACTTTGGGAAAAAAGTATCTTGAGATATAAAATTATATATATATATATTTTTTAGATGAATATTAGCAGGTACTGCTTACAATTTGAGTGTAGCCAAACCAAATTAACAAGGAATTGTTGCCTTACTTAAATCAGAAAATCCTAAAAGACTCACAGAATAATGACTTAAAATGAACATAGAATAGCGATGCTATAATGGGTAATACATTTTGTCTACTTGAGAAGTTTAATTTTAATGAAGTGGCTTAGCAGGAGGTCAGAGTCCTAACTTCGTGAACATCCTATCTTGTGCAACAGGAGGTCAGGGACATGTGTGGTTGCTATACCACCCCGGACAGTGGCAGCCCGCTCACAGTATGAGGGAGGGGAAGAGCCCTGCTCTTTTCTCTTCTTGCTCTTGTTGCTTTTACCGTCTTCTGCCACCTTGAAGTGTCCTGTGCCCCCTCGCCACCCTGCCTTAGTGCCAGCTGATTATGGACTGAAACCACCACAAACTGTGAGCTAGATAAACCTTTTCCTCCCTGATTTAGGGTGCTGGGTATTTTGTTCCAGCAATGAGAGAAAAGTAATCAATACAGATGTTAAAAGCAGGTAGGAATGTTTTACTTTGCTTTTACAGTTGTGGGACTTTTTAAAGTAACAGCTTCATTAATGTGATTGCCAGACAGTAAAATTCATCCTTTTCAATGTACCGTTTAGTGTTTCTAGCGTGTTCAAAGCACACCCATTAAGAACTAGTAGTTGCTCCTAATTTCCTCCATAACCAGGCCCTACTTTTGTCTCTTTGGACTTTCTTATTCTGGATATTTTTTGTAAACACAACTATAAAATGTGTGCCCAGATTCTTTATGGTAATACTGTTTTTAACATTCACAAATGTTCCAGCAGAATGCAGTACTTCCTTTTGATAAATGAATAAAATCTCACTGTATATCACAATTTGTCTACACTCATAGGCTTAGAGACATTTGGGCTATTTATGCATTTTGGGAATAATGAAGTGAGTCTCTGTTTTTCCTGAGTGCGACCTCTAGCTTGGAAATGCAAGGTCACAGGAATAGTTCCACATTCAACTCTTAACCTCTGAAGTACTGAGTCAGCATTTGTAGTTTGCCAAAATGGTTGTATATTTTAAAGTTCCACAAATAACATTTAAGAATTTAAATTTACTATTTATCAAAATTTTATTTTTACAAATTCTGCTATAGTAAATGTAGAGCATTATCTCATTGTTTTGAATTTTTTCTTCATGACTAGTGATGTTTAGCACTTTTCATGAGGTTGCTGGCTATTTGTATGACATCTTTTGCAATAACATCAGTCTGAGTAATTTAACTTTTCCATTTTATTTTTTGATATAAAAATTACTTTATATTTTGGGTGTAAGTGCTTTTTAAAACATAACTTGAAAATATTTTTCCATGTTTTGTGTCTTTTTTTTGCTTTATGCACTTTGTTCTTTCAGGTAAAAACAAATTAATTTTGGTGATTTCTACTTTTTGTTTCCATTACTTGTACATTTGATGACACATTGACAATTGATCAAACTTATAAATATTTGTACCTATCTTCTCTTTTAGAGTTTTATAGCTTTTATCTATAGGTATTCAGGTCTGTGATCCATTTCCAGGTGATTTATATATATATTGTGTGATCTATATTTCAAATTACTCCCACATCAGTACAACATGAAAAAGACTAGTACACCAAAAAACAAAAATATCACAAAAGTGAGTT
>PVJX010046874.1:0-12116 GCA_004027295.1 Dolichotis patagonum | reverse complement strand
CACTGAGCTAAATCCCCAGCCCGGCTATGTTATTTTGTATGAGCTCCCCGTATGCAAAGATATGGACAACCATTTGGAAGAAAACAAGAGACAATATGACAGATAGTGAAGATCTCTGGTTGTCTAGCTTTGAAATTTAGGCTTTTTTATGTCCTGTCTGGTCTGTTTTGTTGTGTTTAATTTTACCCCCTTTAAAATAAAATTTATAACAATTTACAAGAACCAACTATATAACACATGTTGAAATGAACAACTACTTTAAAGAAAAAGAGACACTACCGTACCCAGTGCTGATTCCATAATGTCATGATGTATAATCCAGCAAAATTATCATTCTTTGTTCAAAGTGATTTTAGCTTGTTTTGTTTTGTTTAAGTTCAACACACATGAACGTATGGACAGCTGTTTTTAGGAGAAAGAGACACACTATGACAACCATTCTCGGCTTCCCTATTGTCTGGTCTTGAAGACCTGAAACGCACTCCTCATCCTGCTCAGATCAATTCCATACTATGTTGTTTCATGTGAATTCCCTGTATGTGACAATATGGACCACTATTTGGAAGAAAACAAGAGTCAATACGATAGAGAGTGAGTATCTCCAATTGTCTAGCTTTGGAATTTATGTCCCTTACATTGCTTTCTTGTGATCTGCTTTGTTCTGTTTTGTTGTGTTTAATTTTACCCTTTTGATATAATTGAATGTATATTTGAGTAGGTAAGATGGATGACCATATTGCTGTTTTTTTTGTCAGATCATGGAAGAGAACTGTTAACAGACTCAATATTTGAATGTCTACTTTACGTGTTTTACCTTTATAATTTGAACAACTATTTCCAAGAAGTCAGTATGTAATTTGTCAAGTAATAATCTCTTAAGTTTTTTTGTTGCTGTTCTTTTCCTTTTTTCCTTAGAACTCTGTAGTGTTGCTACCCTTTATTCTGTTTTGTTTTTTCTTTCTTCTCTTTAAATAAAATTTTAAAAAATACATAAAATTTTAAAAAATAATAATAATAATTTTCATAAAGTCAAAATGAAAAGGGACTTTTCCAAGCCCAGAGAAAGACAAGGTAAAAAAACCCACATAGTTAGAAACAAGACTGTTAATTCAACAGCCTCTCCAAAAGATGAGTTTTTAAAAAAAACACACACAGAAGGGAGGGAACTGGTGCTCAATCACTGACCGCTTACCACTGCAAGCAAGGAAGGCTGGGAGAAAATCCTAAATGCTTTCCCATAAACACATCAACTGTGTACAACATTCTGAAGTCAACCGGGATGTGAGTTTGAGCAACAGAAAGTGCACAGGCTTGTGTTCTTTCTTTTCTTTATTTTTCCTTGAGGTACTAGGGATTGAACCCAGACCCTTGCGTATGCCAAGGTAAGAGCTCTACCACTGAGCCAATTTCCCAGCCCTTGTTTGTGCTTCAAATCAGACATTCAATCTTGATTCTTCCCACTCAAGGTAAAGCATATACACCTCCAATCTGTAGTCAGTAACAATGACAGAAGCAACAATAGCTAACACATACTGAATGCCTCCTCATCAAGTGTCAATTACTGCACTGAAAACTTTTTGTAAGATTTTTATATGTGTAGCTTTTATACTTAAAATGTATGCTGTATTGTTTAGCTTTATAAAAATGCTACACTCATAGCCTATAGCAATGTTGGAAGTATCACTCAACCTTGTATTTCCAACATTTACTTACAAGACTGTGGGTAACACAGTGAGTTATCATGCATAGGTATATAGGATCCTGCTGGCTGAGTATTAGTATTTTAGAAATCCATCCAGCTCATAGACATCTACGGTGCTCAGTCTCTTCCCATAAGTGGAATCATTCTATTTTAAACATGTCTACATAGGTCTTAAGGCATACACATTGTACAGATGTTACACCAGTCATAAATCTAGGCCAGAAATACTATATCACTGGAAATACAAATGCTGAAATTTGAAAGATGATACTGAATTATTTTCCAAAATGGCTGTGCCAGTACACATTCCTAGCGGCAGTTTACTACACCCTGAATTTCCTTCAGTGCACAGCAAAGGATAGGAAAGTCATCTGGGCCTCTTTTTGTATTTTCCTCATTACCAATAGAACCAACTTTTTTCCATATGTCTACTTGCAGTCTGTGTTTCTTCTGTGAAATGTAAATTTGTTTTGGGCTCATTTTTCTCATTACATTGTATTCCTTTGTTTGACTACAGAGGTTCTTTATATATTGCAGATATCAACTGTTTGGCACTTTCATCTTGAAAATATTCTCACGCTAGGCTGGGCATACAGCTCAGTGGTAGGGCATTTGATGAGCAAGTATCAGGCCCTGGGTTCCACCCACCGAGTGCTGTGTTCAAAACAAATACACACAAGGACACATATTCAGGGTCTTCCCATACCCTGCTCCACATGCAGTCTTGTCTTTTAAGACCCTGGGAATTCGAATTGTATCTACTTAAATCACTGCAGTAAATGAAGAAATTGCAAAACCTAAAAAGTCAAAAACATTTACCAGTCTAGGCTTAACCAAACATGCTCCCAATTAACTACACTTGATTTTTACTACAAGTAAACAATCCATAGATTTGTCTCATTTTTTAAAAAAAAATTATCACATACCCAAAAGGCAATATTGTTTTATTCTCCTATCCCACCAACTTAATCTGAGGATGTTATTTTTTGGCAAAAGAAAGTAATAATCTAGATGCAATTCAAGAAAAATCAAGGTAAAAGAAAGTAACAACTTAGAAGCTGATGCTAACAACAGACCTGACGTGCAAGTGAAGAGGGACAATTACAAGTTATCTCTGGTTATGTGGCCACTTAATGTAGTTCAAACCAATCTGAACTATATGTCCTCTTCAAAATATTTCAGGTAAAGGACACCTACTTATTTTAAAGATCTATTCATGCATGACCTACAATTTTACTTCTGCAAACCACCTGAATTTTTAAGACACCCTTTAAATATTACAACAGCCAGCCATGGTGGCACATGCCTGCAATCCCAGCACTTAGAGGAGGCTAAGACAGAAGGATCACTGTTTGTTCAAGGTTACAGATTCGCCTGAACTATATACTAAGATTCTGCCTCAAAAAAAGCAATTAAGCAATAAATAAATAATAGGATAATACTTAACTAAAAGAAAATATTATTCATCAAATATGAGATTTCATCTTAACAACTTTGATGACACTGTTTCATTCCAACATGGGCAGACATGTGCACTAATGATGGAGAGAGAAGGCTGAAAGATAGTTAAAAGAAGAAAGCTGGTAATACAAAGCCACTTTGGAGGACTGTTTTTTGTGGGAGTCTCAGACAAACAAAGCACACTGAGAACATGCCACAAATCCTATTCTGTTTGCTGCTCACAACAGAGACATTCATTAATTTGTTTCCTGTTTCTATCCTAAGTCACTTACCTGCCCTTTAAATGCATCAATGATAAACTGCAAAGATTGAGGCTGTACACATTCAATGCATTTCTGAACCACGTGATTGCCATTCTGGTCTTTGACACACTTGAGGACATGGCCATCTAGTTCCCGAACCATCTCATTCTATTGGATACAAGGGAAAGAAAGCAACAACAGAATCACACCAAGCAAATTCTATATAATCCAGTCTCTTTATAAGACATCAGGCACTGAATGGAATTCAGTAACAATGCAAGTGTAACAATGCAACTGTGACAATATGACAATGTGGCAACAAATGAGAACTCAAGGTCTTCTGTGCGTGCATTTACAAATCTAACCTACAGTAAAAGTTACTACAAGGGTAACCAGTACCACAAAGATCTTTAACTTGAGAAAGACTTCTTAGAGCTTTAACACATGCATGACAGGGCCATAATTCATTTGTCTTGCTTGAATCACTGGTGGTAAATATGTGACTATCACATCAGGTGGCTTTTCATTAACTGTATTAGTAAGAAGACCAGTAAAAGTGATGAGATTTGTTGGAAACACCAGTGGTACGAGCCTTCTGATGGGAGAGTCATGCATGTACCACCAGTGGATCACATCAGTGGGAACATGTTTAAAAATGCAGACCTCTTCAAACAAAATGGAATCTATTTTGAAACACACTATATAAAAGGATTTCATATGCAATTCAGAATTTTATTTTGCCAAACCTGTGATGGCTTATTATTAATAACAACTGTTACGCAATTAACAAGCATTATTAATGATAACAAGCATCAAGAATTGACCCTAAGTTGGCAAGAGTTGTAAATGCTTACCATGTTTTTACCCACAGATTTTCCCTAACAGACCTATGCATTGCACACTATTATAGATGGAGAAGCAAAGCACAAAAAAATTGAAAGATCTGTTCTAGATTTTCTACAAAAATCTAGACCCACACTGCCAAGATTCAAGCCTAAGCAATCTGGTTTCAGTGTATGGAATGAGCATTTGTTGGCAAACCAACTATCAATTATATAATACCCTACACAGCCTTTCAACCACATATATTTAGACACTGAGCCTCAGAGGAGTTAGGCCATATATTTAAACTATGGATATAACCAGGTATGGTAGTACATACCCACAGTTCCAGTCCCGCAGAGGCTTAGCCCTAGACTTCAAAGCTAGCCTAAACAATGAGAGAAAATCATGTCTCAATAGAAAAAAAGAAGAAAAAGACTATATAGAAGAATTTAACAGATTAAGAACTCTAGCCCAGGCTATGGTGTCAGCACTTATAATGACTGTAAAGTTGACAGGAATGTTTTCTTAGTTAACTAATGAAAACAAACAAGGAAATAAAGACAACAGTCAGATGCTGGGAATGTTGTGTGAATGTGAGAGCCGGTGTATGCCTTTGTAAGGATTGGCAGAAGGCAACAAAGGCATAAAAAGAAGAGACAAGATTCTCCCTGAAGCCCTTCCTGAAAACTCAATGCCTCCAGTTTCTAAACAGAACTGACTGTACATGGCTGCGCCCTGGTACTCCCTACCCAATCTCCTTCCTGCCTCCAATTTCTGCTTACTGCACTGACTGTGTTTCTGTTAGATGATAATGGTCACTTATTTACTTAATTTGTTTATTTAAAATGGGGGAAGGGGGATCAAACCATATGGGAGAAAATGCCAGGGAGGAGAGACAGAGATATATAACAAAGTACTTCTGCATTCTTTCAACAAGAGGCCAAGAGACCACATGGGTAAAACCTCCCATGTTTAAAAGAAACAAGAAAGACTGGAACTGTAGCTTAGTGGAAGAGCACATGCCTTTGCCTAGCATATACAAGACACTAGGTTCGCTCCCCTCTACCACCAAACAACAAGAAAGATTCAATTATCTAAGAAAATTGAAATGAATAATGAACTATAAACATTAGATGAAAACTCAAAGTAGTCCTGCATTAGCTTTTAATTACTTACAAACACCAGCTTTAAAAAAACAATCAGTGCTACATCTCTAACACAGAATGAACCCCAAATTTACTGTCTCAGCCTTGCCTCTGCCTTTACCAGCACCTTCACACACACACACACACACACACACACACACACCCCTATGAAACTGAACCTGCAGGACTCTGGACTCCCCCAGCTGCCATCTCTGCCATCACCAACACCACAGGCTGGTGATTTGGATGGGCTGGGTTGGGTTTGCTTTGGAGGTGCTGCGCATCTTGTCTGGCTCAGAACTTGAGTCCATACAAAGATTCTCATTATCGAACTCTGTCCTCAGTGAGGGCAAGTGGGTCATCACTGCCAGACGATGGCGACCCCTCCACTGAGAAGGACTGAGGGAGCTCAAGAGTCCCCTGAGGCTCAGGGCTGTCTGGCACCAGCTCAGCTGCACGGT
Source organism: Dolichotis patagonum (assembly GCA_004027295.1). Classification (NCBI taxonomy): domain Eukaryota; kingdom Metazoa; phylum Chordata; class Mammalia; order Rodentia; family Caviidae; genus Dolichotis; species Dolichotis patagonum. The sequence goes on along the minus strand of PVJX010046874.1, from coordinate 6,280 downwards.
ACCTTCCCCTCCCTGCTCATGGGCTTGTTTTGCTTCCTGGGCCCTGTGGTCTGTGCAGGGATGGGTGGAACCCCACTGTGACTATCCCTGAAGCCAGAAGCCTCCTTGGAATTTTTCCATCAGCTCTCCACTCACGGAAACCTAACTCTTCAGATTTTCTGCTCCTTTCCTGTCTAATCCCTCCTCAGTCTCGTCCTTTGCAAAGCCTTCCCTTGGGAACACTAGGCAGGCCACTCATGTGGGTGCTACTGCCTTCCAACGCCTTTCTCCACCAGACTATGGGCGGCAGACAGGGATCAGGTCTCAGCTGACTCTGTGCTGCCCAGCATCTGGCACAGGGTACCAATTTGCTAAATACATGATAACAGAAAGAGTAAACAAGAGGGAGTGGAACATAGGTTGGATGAAAGCTTTTGTTTGTTATGATGCTCATTTTAGGTTGAAGAAAATGATAACATTAACTAACATTTTATTTGCTTCAATTATTGGCAAGAAAAGCACCCACCTTGTATAATCGCACCTACTAAAGGCTAAGTTCTAATCAAAGAGAACAGTGTTGTAATCTACTGGTTTTTTAACAAGACACTTGATTCATTATAAATTTACAAAATTAATTACATACTTCATGCTTGCCATGCACAAAAGGTAGACATGAGTACTAATGTAACACTGTGAAAGAAAACCAAAGACTGACATATTTCAGGAGTCACTGCACGTACCACAGAGAAACATTAAACACCAAGAGAAAAGTTAAAGGGGAAACTTACAATTACCTGCTGGTCTGAGGGAATAAATTCAAGAGCTTTCTGTATAACTCTGCAGCCATACATCTGTAGTGCCAATGATAGGACGTGGCCTCGAATTCGTTCCGCCAAAGCCAGCTTCTGTTCATGGCTGCCAAACTAGACATAATGTGTGGGTAAACACCATTACTTAGGTAGAAAGAAAGAAACCCGGGAAAGCAAAGCTTGCATTATTCTGCACCGATCATTGATATAATCTCCTTTAGTCTTGTTACCTATGATTAACTAAACCTTTTATTTAAAGATTGTTTCTTCAAGCCAATAGTTCTTAGTCCCTGATGAGAAACTCCTTCTTTTCTCAGATACAATTCTAGCAGTTTCTGTTAAGCAAATGTTTAATCCTCAAAACTGTCATTAATTGATACTATTAAATGGATCTATACTCTATTAATTATAAGAGCATATGTATTTATTCTAAAATGAATACTGCATGGGAAACACAGTATCTGGGAAAGATTCGAGGACTACTTGCAGCAAACCACAGCATATGAGGTATCAGAGGCCACTAGCTGAAAAGCTTTTTCAACTATATGAAGCTTAAACCAAACCATATACAGACACTGTATCTTTTCAAAAACTGACACTATTTACAAGAGCCAACAGACTTGAGAGGGGAAAAGTTAACAGAATCAAGAGCCAAGGGTAACCATTAAAATTAGACTGAGAATAATTTTCTATCCTTGGCTTTTTATTTTCCTTTAAAAACATAATCATGAAACTAGAGAAGATTATGAATTTTCCACCTGTCCAACCCCCTCATTTTCTGGAAAAGAGCACTAAGATCCAGGGAAGTTTCTAGCTTGCCCCAAACCACAGGGCTATATTCTACTTGCATGTTAAGCCACCCCAACTTACACCAGCTTCTAGAGCGTTGGCCCTCTGTTTTTGTATCCATGGCAAAATGGCAGTATGAAGCATTCTAGTATCAACAGTGTAAGAGATACATTTAGACTAACTTCATAAGAAAAATGGAGATGAGAAAGTCTGTGGATAAGAAGCCGTTTTTTCCCTCTCATTCTTAAGACTAAACCCAGGATCTCATCTACCACTGTGCTATATATATCCCACTTAGTTGTTTGCTTTTTTTTTGTTTTAAATTTCAGACAGTCTTGCTAACTTGCCCAGCCTGGCCTCAAACTTGAAGTCCTCCTGCCCCAGTCTCCTAAACAGCCAAGATTACAGGCATGTAAAAACATGCCAGATAGAAGACATTTTTTAAATCTTCACACAGGAGGCTGGGGATTTAGCTCAGCAGCATAAACGCCTGCCTTGCAAGCACAAGGTCGTGAGTTCAACCCCCAGTACTGATTAAAAAAAAAATCTTTGTACAGAAGAAAAGATATACGGCAGGTATGATGGTGTACACTGATAATCTCAGCAACTGGGAGGCTGAGGCAGGAGGATTGCCACAAATTCCAGGCCAGCCTAGGCTCCATAGTTAGTTCAAAGCCAGCCTGAACTACATAGTGGAAAAAAAAACCAAAACAAACAAGAACTTTACACAGTTGTTTGGTGGCAGGTAGTATTCAGAGTTCTAATATTTATTCCTACAATAAATTCTTAATTTCAATGGTTTGTGCCTGTTATGGTTTATGTCTGGATGTCCTCCTCAAAGCCTCATGCATGCAGATATAAGGCTTTGCAAAGGTGGAAAAATCATGCCAGTGTTCACTGGCAGATTAGTCCACTGGTATATAGTCAGAAAGTAGTATATAGTCAGAAGAGGTGAGTAACTGAGGACCTTACCTAGAACTTTTTCCTCTCTCTTTCCCTTTCTCTCTGCCTTTCTCTTTGTGCTCTGCACACCCTTTCTGGCTGTCAGGACATGAGCACTTTCCCTCTATCCAAGTCCTTCCACCATGACATCTCTCCCTGGAGCCACATCACCATAAAAGGATGAAACTTAGAACGGGAGTCAAAATAAAGCTCCCCTCCTTCAAATTGTGGCAGTCACAATTTTGTCCCAAAAATGACGAAGTGAGTAAACGTGATTCTGGATTCATAATTTACAGTTACCAACAAAGGTATGCAAAAAAAAAAAAAAAAACAAAAAAAAACCCAAAAACAAAAACAAAAAGCCTCTACTTCTCTGAAATTTTAACTTGTTAGAGACACTAACCCATATTTTCATATATTTCTTCCAACCATTGAGCATACTCAAATTAAGAGAACTGAAATAAAAAGTAATGGTCAAAGGATCTTCCAAGAAGGATTTAATGAAACCAGTCTCTAAAGAAAAATACTTAAGTCAGTGTTTAGGGACAATTCTCTAGGAATCTTTATTTTGTTCATTTTTACACTAACTGTAACCCTGTTAAACCTTACCTTAAACAATTATTTCCTCCAAAAGTGATATGTTTAATGAAACCATTGTGACAGTCAGAAATAAACATGCTAAGTCTTAAATGGGGACTGTTCTCAAACCACATTTCCAGAATAGACTAGCATGAGCTGTTTGGGTATTTATACCATATAGAACAAACAAACTACCACTAGTGAATTGGAAAACTTAAAAGGCTCTTCAGAAGACCACACAAACTTTATTTTAAAAACTGGGACAAAATCAGAATTGTTCTTTTAAAAACCCAATGAGAAGCAAAACACTCTGGATAGTCTCTAAAGTCAAAGAATAGAAAGAACAAAGACTTACTTCAAAGAACTTCTGAATGACATAATTTCCAAACACATCCACCATTAGCTGGTAAGCAGCCTGGAGTATTTCATTGAAGACAAGCTGACGTTCAGCTGCTGTAGCACGCTCTAGTTTCAGCTGAATGAACCTAAAGCACAAAGTAAAATGAACAATTAATAAGTCACACTTTATGAGTTCTGAAATATGCATTTACATGTGCAAGCAAACTGAGTGTTGTTCAAATGAGCCACTCATGTTCACATAAAAAACTTCTGAAAGGGGGAACTATCTCACACAGCTGAACTTTTAAAATATTTCTTCTTTGTTTGTGACAGGGTCTCAAACTGGCCTCAAACTCACAGCAATCCTCCACCTCAGCTTTCTGAGTGATGACGCATGCACCACTACAGCTGCCCACATTTCTTTATTGTAGGGCATGTGTACAAAATTCAGAGCACTTCTTGACTTTTGCCTTTAGAGGCCAGCCCCACATTAATGAACTCAAAGTTGATGATCATTACTATACTCTCCAAGTCATATCTAGAAACAGCAATATTCATTATCTTAAGTAGTAGCTTCACAAGTTGCCTTATTTAACTTAGAAAAATCATGCTGTCTCTGAATATCACCTATTAATTACAAATATGAGAAGCACTTGTCAGCAGCAAGGGAGGTTATTACACGTGGTGTCACTGGGTACAGAGAAATGGGGAAAAAGCCAAAGGAAACAGACAGGGATGGGAAAAAAGGATGGGTGACGCCATCTAACTATGTTTCATCTCTAGGAAAATCCCTAGAGCAGTCAAACAAAGAGGCAGGCTAAGCCTAGGCTGATCTGCTATGGTAGCTGCCACCTCCACCTCTTTAAGTAGTAGATCAGTCTTACTCAGACACAGCTGAGATCCAAACTTACATTTGGAGAGTTCTCTTTGAGAGCAAAAGTATTCTTTATATTGCTTAAAAGTAGCAAGAGTGTGCACATGCAGAGAGTTGGGAGTCTTATGGACTACAAACAGAGACTCCTTTTTCAGGAAGTTAAAAGGTTTGCTCTAAGTAATCTACACTACGAAAGGCTCTGTCCAAACACTTTTTAGTATCTGGTGACCCTTGTTATTCATGTCCTTCTGAAATAAATAACTGGAAGCATGCTGTAAGTATACGTTGAATTATACTATTTCAATTTGTTTTAGTATATGCCTATGTGAGGCATGGAATTTAAGGCATTAAGATTTCAGTTACCTTAAGTGCCAAAGCCAAGTCCTCACCTGGACCCATGCTGGTCTTGGGAAAATTCCATTATATGTCCAGCAATCTCCCGCAATTGTAAATTAGGGTACCGATTATTTCGAAAATCTTCCAAAAGTCTGCTCCTGCCAGAGGGCATAACATCGGACATTCCGTATCGCAAACGAGAGGAGGAAAAAAGGGTGCTGCTGGGGCTGAAGAGGCTGGAGGCACTGCTTGCACTGCGGTACTTGGCTTCAGCACCTGGAGCAGCAGAGATGTATCTTCCACTTCCATTTGTGAGTCCTCCTGTTGGTTACAGAATAGAAGAACTTAAAGACTATTCTTAACATTCAAGAGAGTAAAAAGCATCCTACACATAAATTGCTCCATCATCTCTGATTTTTTTAAAAATTATGTTGCCTTTGTGTTAAGATCCAATTCTATTAGTGCTTCAACTTTTATAAACCCAACTGACCAATCTGAAAGGAAACTTTTACACAAAGATGAGAGGGAGGGTACTTTTTTCCACTGACAGTAGACTGCTCATGAGACTGGAGCAATAAGCTGGAAGTGGTGGCACATGCCTGTATCAAAAGTGAGAAGCGGAGGCAAGAGAATCACTACAAGTTTGAGGCCAACATGGGCTACATAGTGAGCTTAAGGCCAGCATGAACCACATAGGGAGATTCAGTCTCAAGGAGAGGGGAACCCAAACAATAATAATGATAATGCCAAGATGGCCCTCAACAAGGTGTCTACCATGTAAACCCAGTCCAAGTACCAGCAGAAAAGACTCAAAAAATACAGTGATGCTTCAGTGGTTTTCTACTCTTAAGTCCCATGGAGACTCCCTCCATTCTTAAATAACCTTCACTTTCATCTGAAACCTACCCTTAAAAATCCGTATCAGTCTAGTTATACATAAGAAACTACCAAAAAGGAGTAATTTTGCTCATGAAGAGAAATTGGAAACCCACTAAGATATCCAAGGTCAAAGATAATGGGTAGAAAAAAGAAGAATGGAATCTAGCTTTCAAATTCTTCATCCCAAACATAAAGTGCTTAACAATTTCTATGGACAGAGCCAGAAATTACTACAGTAGCATCATCCTTCATGCCTCTGAAACTGATGTTCTGACTAGTAACCATAGAATAATAACTGAGGCCCTAGACAGGAAAGGTAGAAATATGACCAAAGGCTTATAAGTAAGTAAGCAGAGATGAGCATATAGCTCACTGTTATGCAAGGTCCTGGGTTCAGTCCCCAGCCAGCCACACACACACACACACACACACACACACACACACACACACACACACACAGAATGGAGAATAAGTATAACAAGTACAGTTTTAATAAATTTTTAAAGAACGACTCACTTTTTAGACTGCACTACAGAAAGGTTATGAAGCCTTCTGAGGGGTGGAACAGCGCTGGGAATGGAAGCCAATACCCCCAGCAAAAGGGCTCCACTAATGAGCTATAGTCCCATTCCTCAGAGCTGTTTTTCTCTGTTCTTTTATTTATTTTTAATTAAGAACAATTTGTTTTGAGACAGGGTCTTCTTGTATAGCTCAGCCTGGCCCTGAACTCACTATGCAGCCCAGGCTATCCTCT
>PVJX010046873.1:0-12122 GCA_004027295.1 Dolichotis patagonum | reverse complement strand
TGTGGTATATATATAACCTTACGCATATGTAGACGCCTCTATGTTTGCATATGTACACATATACATAGAACTCCACTCACATGTGTACCATATTCCTCTTTTTAGAACTCCAGAAAATGAATGAACTTTTTAAAAAGTCAAAGTCTGGCAGAGCATGGTGACACATGCCTATAATCCCAGCAGTCAGGAGGCTGAGGTAGGAGGATCACTGCAAGTTCAAAGCCAGCCTGGGCTACCAAGTGAACTGAAGGCCAGCTTGGACTATGCAGTGAAACCTTGTCTCAAAAAGACAAAAATAGAGACACTAGGTACTTCCTAGGAGTCCACACCACGGATGGGCTGTGAGGAGAAAAAGCAGACGCCAGCCCCTCCGGGTGCACGGGCCGGGAGACAGGAGAGCCAAGATTCCTCCCCTCTCCCCACCCCGAGCTTCGAAGTCCTGTGTGGTTTTCATAGTTTTGTTGGGTTGGGTTTTATTCTGTTTTGTCTTGTTTGATTTTGTTATAGCTGATGGCATGGGCAGCTATTTCAAACATAACAAGATATATTATGGTAACTAGTTTCGATTTATTATTATCTTGTCTTGAAGTCCTGTATTGCATTCATTGTTTTGTTTTTATTGGTTTTAGTCTGTTCTGTTTTGTTTGATTTTTCTATGTCTGCAGGTATCTACAGCTATTTTTGAAGGCAACAAGAGGCATTATGGTAACCATTGTTGATTTCCTTTTATCTAGTTTTGAAATCCTGTGTCACTTACACTGTTTTGTTGTGACTTATTTATTCTGCTTTGTTTTGCTTGGTTTTACTCTCTTTAAGATAAAAATGTTGGCCAGGGGTGTAGCTCAGCAGTGTAAGTGCCTGCTTGGCAAACACGAGGTGGTGAATTCAATCCCTGGCACCAAAAAATAAATAAAATTAAATTAAAGAAAAGACTAAATAAATAAATAAAATGTCAAAAACCCATTAGACAATGCTTTTAAATTCTCCAGACACTACGATTTTCTCAAGATAAAGCACAAAAGGCTGACCAGCATCTGCAAAGCCCTTAGGTAATCTTCAGGTTCCACTTTGACAACACCAACCTCTTGTTCTATCAGTTTCTCAATGCTAACATCATTATTCATTGCTTCTCCTGAATCCCCACTTCTGAGCCAGGGCCTTTGCACTTCCTGTTCACTGTGCTTGAACTGTTACTCCCGGTTTTTCCTGATCAGAGATTTTCTCTTGTGTAGAAGACTGTTTCTCACAGTGATGGATCCTGCAAGTTTGCAGTCAGCTACTATAGGGGAGACAGAGAGAGACCAAAAGAGCAGAGGGACAGAGACAGAGAGAGACAGAGAGACACAAAGACAGGGAGACACAGTCTGGAAGGTCACTAAGTGGACTGTAGGGAAGGGCAGTAAATGTCCAAAGGGAAAAAGAGGTCTCTTCCCATTACAGGAAGAACAGCAAATTCTGAGAGCATTAACATTAGAAACCGGACTTTTCAAGGATTAGCAGGAAGAGGAGCCCAGAGCAGCTACAGAGGGAGAGGCTGGAGGCTGGGTCCAAGCAGCACCCTAGGAGGCGTGGAGAAGCCCGCAGAGCTCTCAGCGCATGCTGGCCTTGGACGCAGAGCTTCCTTGGCGATGAATCCATACCCAGTGGCTCCTGAACCAGCTCTTGTCACCTCGTCCTCTTCCAGGGGAGGACGCTGGTTCATCTGTGGTGGCCAGAGCAGCCCTGGCTGCGGACCCAGAGGGGAGGGCCGCTGTTCCCTGACCGCACCGCTACACCCCTACTTTCCAGCGAGGCCTTCCCTGCACCCGCTGATGCCCTCTCCTGCCATGAAGGCCCCATCCTGGCTCCTTCCTGAGGGCCAGAAGGGTGACAGAGAGAAGCAAGACGTCCGCGCCCACAAGGACAGTCCCACCGCTCTTCATAGAGAGAAAAGGGGAGAGGCGAGCAGGCCACAGGCTTCTCCACTCTCCCCCTGGGAGGGGCCTGTACAGACAGAAGGAAAGGCAGCAAAAAGCGAAAGATGCCTTTAAAGCAGCAAGGACCCTGCGACAGTCCCTGGCCGCCGTGAGGGCAGACGCCGACCTCCTAAGGAACGGTCTGGGTTTCACACTGTCCTTCTGGAGCCGAGGGCACCTGCACAGGGCCCCCTACACGAAGCCACAGCCATAAATGTGCACTTTCAACCCTGCCGCTTTGTCCTACCTCTCAGACCCTTCTCAGACTGGCGCTGCCCCTTGGGGACTGTCCTCCTGTGAAGCAAGAGACCACCTACTTCTAGGCAGGTGCTCCAGGACCGAGCATCTCCTGATGGACAGCCTGAGAAAGACATCCTCCAAAAAGCGCTTCCATATTGCGTTTCTTGTACAGATTCGTCTAAACCTCCAGTCTCCAGCAGCTGGAAGAAGAGACAGACGGAAGCCCCACGTGACAGTCTCTGATCACTTACATGCACATGCTTCTGCTCTTTCTTTCTTTTTTCTTTCTTTATTTTTTTTTTCCTGGTGTTTGTAGGTCTGCTTGTAGAGAAAATGCCTGGAACAATACAGATGTTCCCTGGGTATACAGTTTGCATAGCGATTGCTGCAGAAATAAATATGATAGGCTTCACACGGCAGAAACTGTAGAATGTACCATAAGATAAATTCTTAAAAGGGAAAGCTTTTTTTTAAAACTTTATTAGCTATAAACCCCAGGCTTAGGCAGAGATCAGAGAACCCAACCAAGATCCTTGAAACTAAGTTGCTCATTCTTTTGAGTCCCTTTCTTTTTATTTTTTCCAAATGAGAACATCGCCACCTGGTGGGAAAGTCTCCATGGCAATTTTAGAAATTGAAACAAGTCAAAGATTGAATTTAAATCTGACCCTGACCCCAGAGGACGGCAGACAGACTGAACTCTACGTAACAGAAGGATCGCAGATCTGAAATTACGTCCTCTTTTTCGATATATGGTGTTTTCCCAGGAGATCAAATCCCTTACCAGCCCTCGGTTTCCCTACAGTTCTTGCCTTCCCTGGATTCGGTCTTCTAGGAACACCTGTCTCCTTGCCGTTACTGACTCAGATTTTGCCAATTATTTAGTGCACTGTCCACCTCCTCAAAAAGTCACTGAGACCCCCTCCACCAGCTTGATTGTCCCCTCGTCAGCCTTCCATACACTTCACAGTGTGTGCCTTCATAAAAGGATTGCTCGAGCTGCTGGAATGGTCCCCTCCCTAGGTCCTGGGCTCCTGGCACTCTTCAGTCAGGACGCCCAGGGCTGGCACTGGAGCTCCTGGAGACCGCCTCCTTCGGACCTGGAGATAAGTGTGGCTGGGGCACAGGTGCTGCAAAGCAAATCACAAGCCATTGTTTCAAAACTGGGAGTTTGCACATAAAAATCTGCATTTCTACAGTGCCTAGAACACCTTAACCAGGCATTTCTCATTCTGCAGCTCTGCATTTTGCTTACATTGGAGAGACATTTTTGTTTGTATTTATGTACAAATAGTGTATATATTCAAGCAACAGAGGACAGACAGCACATTCCCCGGTGACCTTCCCCTCTTGTGTGCAAACATGCGTTTCACTTTATTTTTCTGCGCCACCTGTTGAGTCCTGGGGAGCTCCCCAGGGACTTGCCACCCCCCTTTGCTCTGAGAGGTCCCACAAATCTTGCAGGCCTTTGCTCCATTCAGAATGCTGTCTTCTCACGGGTCTGCTCCTCGCGCCATCTGCTTACTCACAGGAAACCTTTTTTTTCCTCTCCCAGTGCTGGGGATTACATTCCCCTTGTTCTTTCTTTCTTTTCATTAAAAATGTTTTTGAAACCAGTTGTTGTCAATTTGCTGGGTTGGAACCTGTGGGTCTCCCACTTCAGCTTCCCAGAATACAGGGATTACAGGTACGCAACACCACACCCAGCTTGGGAAACTCTCATTAAAGAACCAGATATGAAATCATTCCAGCTTCGTAGACCATGCATGCCAGTCACAACTACTCAGCTCTGCTGCTGTAGCAAAACTGCAGCCTGATACCAGTGGCATGGCTGTGGGCCGATACAGCCTGATTTTCACACCCAGACAACAGGCTGGCAGTGCCTGCAGGGAACACAAACACTCACCCATACAGGGATCCTCCTTGAAACTCTCTTCCTCCAGCCTAGGTCAGACCCTGCCTGTTCGGTGTTCTCACAAGACCCACTCGTCACCTGGACTAGATCTAACCCACAGTATATTTAACTCTTCACTCTAACTCTTTCTTCCCTGCTAGAGTGGAAGCTTTAGACTCCAAGGGCAGGACTCCTCCACCCAGCGTCCCAGAACACATGTCGGTGGAGCTAAAGCAACAACTTGGATGGATGACAGGTGAGTGCGGTGACAAGGTCCAGAAGAGCTCCAGCTACGAGGAGGGTGAAATCTGTTGCTGCTCCCTGACAGACTTGAGCAGGAGTTTCCCCTGGATGGGGACCCCAGCCTCCCCCATTTCTGCATAACTGTACCCCTGCCCACCACCATCTTGGCCCAAAAAAGATTAAATTCTGAAGCAAGTCCCTCAGAACATGGGTAAATATCAGTAGAAACATCTGGAAGAATCTCTGCCTCCACCATTTTACCTCATTTACTCATGGATCTGCTAAATTCTCCATATGGTGTGGTTATTGTTCAAATTCCAAGATTCTTCTACTGCCCGCTCCTGTGTTGTTCCTGCCTGGAAGCTTTACAATTGCCCTGCCACCCCAGGGCCTTTGCTTCCTTTGTTGCTTGTACTTGAAAAGCCTGTCCCCTAAAAGTCCTTACAAGCTCCCTTCTTCTCTTGAATCAAATCTCGAGAAGGTCTTTTACATCACCTCCTCTCTTTGCCAGATTCTGTCCACCCTGCTTTCCTTCCTCTGTAGCAGTAATCACACCTGGCATTATATTAAATGCATGTTTATTTAAAAGTTGTCAGCTTTATCCCGTTGAATATATTTCCTAAGCAATCAGAGACTCAGTTTTTATTCTATCACTGTTTCCCTCAGAAATGGCCTGGCATAGAGAAGTCTCATGATAAAATCTATCCAGTTAGTGAATCCATCCATTAACCCATCTACCTGTCCATCCCTGTTTCAAACTTTAAATTTCCTCAACAGGCTATTCAAGGAATCAATGAGCTCCCATCACTGGAGATGCCCAAATGCTATTGTCTAAATATCCCTAGGCATAATTTTGTGGTGGAGATTAAAGTATCTGATGTACTAAAACACTGAGAAGATGTTCCATGTACTGAGATCCATGACCATCTGCATTATTATCCTCAGGGGGTTCCATGATCTTGGAGAATTTTTCCAAACAGAATTTAAAAACTATTTGCTGCCAGTTCCTCAGATATTTCTGAAAATGCAAAGGACTCGGGGATGAGCTATGCAGACACAGTCTCCTCCCCTTAGGAAGATTCACATCTAAGTGGAAAAACAGACAATAAAGAGATGGAGGGAGACTGGGGTCATTAAATAGGGAGTACAGAGGGGACATGGCAAGGTTCCACATTCTTGTGATTCAAGGAAATAACTTTTTTTTTAATTTTGAAGGTAGTAAAATACAACAGAACAAGACAGAACAAAGCCAATTTGAGACAGTGCAGTGAAATTGGTACAGAACCTCACAGCAGATTACCAGGATAACACTAATAGGTACCATAGTATATTTCGTTATCTTCACAATAGTTGTTCTTTCAATCAGGTATAGCAAAATCAAATGAAATACAGAACATTGTAGAATTTATCAAAGCAGAATATTGAATAGAGCAATACCATTAATCAGGACAAAGCAAAAGAGTGATAAAATGTTTGCTTTCAAAGAGATGGTAGAAGGAAATCTTCCTTTTTTGCTACATTACATATGGTCAACCTCCCAAGAGATGCTCAGATCTCTGGCTCCCACTTGCTAATGGGGGCGAGGGGGGTTGTTTGATTCTCAACCTGTGTGCCCGAAGACTCACAGCCACTTACCAGGGTACAGAGCTAGTTGCTTGGTTTCCCAGCCCCCTAAGTTCCAACATGGCGTGGATCTCAGGAGATGCTGCTGCTTCTCGCCCTGGGGCATCTATGGCTTGCCAGGCCACAGCCACTGACCAGGGCCTCAAAGAAATACCTTTTGAGGGAAAACAAAAGTATGATTTGGACCTAGCCTGGTGAATTTCAGAACTAAGGATTCCAGTGGCCTGGCTGATTCCTTGGAGAATAGCGGAAGAAGCACATGGAGAGCATGGAATATGCTTGGAAAAGTCCAGATTGGCAGCCAATCCTACAAGCTTAAGAGCAAACTCTGTTTGCTACAGAAGACAAAAACAATCACTTATCCATAAGGCAAATCTTAACAACAGGCAAGTCACCACATCGGACTACAAGAGCAGTGCCTGCGGAACACACCATTAGCACTCAGTGTTACTCATCAGGCTGCCCCGTGGAAGCTAATGAGCACATGAAAATATCACAGGGAGGCCCAAACTCTGAGTGCCTGAAGCAGCTGCATTATTATGCATCGCTCAGACCCTCCAAGAAACAAATCTGAAGCCATTCTTTGCCTTTCCAAGTGAATGCAAGCTTTTTCATTTGTATAAACTCTCCAGAGCCCCAGACATGCAGAGTTTACTATTTGCTTAAGGGACTCTCCAGCACATAAAAGGCTTTGCACTGCCAGACCTCATCCCACAGAGTTCAAGTGGAGTAGACCCTATGTAGGGTAATTCACGCACACCTTCAGAACCGCAGAAGCATTTGCAATTTTTGTTTTGTATTGGGGATGAAACTCATGACTTTGCACTTGCCGGGCAGGCGACTGTGCCACTGAGCTGAATCCACAGCCAAGAACTTGCAATTTTTCCCCAAACTCTCAGTTAAAAACTAACAAAGGTGATGCCGTCCATTCCAGAGAGGTTGGAGAATTTAAATCCACTACCTCTCAGGTTTCATATCAATGAAGTGGATATAGGGAAGTTAATTCTCCCACTTACTTGTAGCAAAAAATAAAAAATATTTTATGTGTATATATGATCTATTACCAATTCTTTCTCTTCAAACTCCTGCTCTCCTTTCACCTCTTCCTTCTTCTCTTCCCCTCCTTCTGAATATGATTCATCTGGAGTGTCTAGGGAATATGTTTAACATATTAGGCACATCTCAGACTGAAATAAAGCCTATCTCCATAACTAGCGGTGTCTGGTACAAAAGTCAAAGTATGACTTTGACTCAAGGCTCATTAAGGTTCAAGGCTCATTAAGAATTCCAGGTTGGGGAGCTGGGGATTTAGCTTAGCGGCCTAAGTGCCTGCCCTGGCAAGCACGAGGTCGTGAGTTCAATCCCCGGTACCAAAAAAGCAAAAAACAAAATTAAAAAAATAAAAAGAATTCCAGGTTGTTATGGTTTGTGCCTGGCTGTCCCCTCAAAGCTTCATACGGTCAAGGTGGGCAGGCTTTTCAGAGGGGGCCGAATCTAGAGTTAGTGATTGATTCGTGGTCCAATGCTGGGGTTAAGAGTGTAAGGGTTATATCTGCCCTAGGGAAGGTAGTCTGCGTACACTATAAAGGACAGGAAGGGTCTTGCTCCCCACTCTTCTTCTCTCTCTTGTTGCTTTCACTGTCTTCCACCACCATGAATAGTTCCTTTTCGTCATGTGTCATCCTGCCTTGGAGTCACCCAGTTGTGGACTAAAACCTCTACAAACTGTGAGCTAAATAAGCCTTTCCTCCTTTAACTTTGGACATTAGGTATTTTGTCTCAGCAAGGAGAGAGAAATAACTAAGAGAAATAACTAAGACACAGATGAATGGTTTGTTGAAACCATTCATCTACACATGAGGTGCTTGCAAGGGCACAATCTTGAGTGATCACACAGCTCTGTCTGGAATAGCAGGTTAATCTTCTCAATGGCAATTTGTATAAAATAACCACAACTATTACCACTGTTTATTGTAGTCAAGACTCTGTTTTTATGTAAATGGTCTCTTACCGTTATCAAACCCAGGGTACATACACACTTGCTCTCCATTTCAGAAATGAGAAAACTGTTTCAGGGAGTTGAGCTCAGTTGAGTGATGATTGAGGTAACGCACGCATGGGGTCCACTTTTTTATGTCTCTAAGACTGCACTTGTCATCATGAGCTTATTTCTTTTTTTAGATTCAACTAAATATTCAGAATAATAAGACTTGGCCCACACCTGACCCTCAGGGGAAAACAGAGCAAGCCAGGATAGCAACATATGGAGCTGCTCTTCAGTATGAGTAGAGTTCCACACAAGGAAGAGGTGTAATGATGACAGGGGACACACTCTGGGGAACCCAGGGTTGTGACCTCCCATGACATAATCGTGGTTCACCAAGCACATGCAAGGTTTTACCCCAACCAATATTTCCTGGTAACACAGTTGGTCTTCCATCTATCAGGCACCTAGGGCAGTGGAGGTAGAACATCCACTCAAATATTTTCTTTCAAAGAAGAAAAGAAGGCTAGGCATGGTTGCCCACAGCTGTAGCCTAGCACTCTGGGAGCCTGAAGCAGAAGGATAGAAAGTTCCAGCCAAACCTAGAGAGTACAGAAAGAGCATAATGCCAAGACAGGAGGATGAAATAACACCGGGAGAGGAGAGGAGTGAGGAAGTAAGGAAGAGACCAGGAGCAGGGACGTGGAAGTGGTAGATCCTCAGGACTTTGTGGAGGCCTCAGCAGTCCTCTGAATGTCCCAGAATGAAGGCTGAGATCGATCAGTGATGGCCGCCATTGACACAGGAAGGAAGGCGGCCATGGTGTATGTACTAGTGACTGCCAAAGGGGGGGAAGCACCTGCAGTGGGTCATCAGGCAATTTGGGGCGTGGCCAAATAATTTATGGAAGGGAAAGCGTAGTCAGTGAGGCATGCAGCACAGGCTTTATACTTCAGATCGGTGCTGGGAGCAGGGGTGTTCCAAGGGCGAATCCAAGCACGTCTGTAAAGGACAGATCTCACTATTTCCACACAGCAGTGAAAAGGTTGCGTGCAAACCTTGTGTGAGGATGAGGGTAAAAAGCTCCCTCTGCATGTGCTGGAGATGAGCACAGACCCTTCAGCAGGTAGGGACTGAGTATCAACATCCTCCACCCTTTCTACTTCCATGGTCATGGTCACCCCTTCTACTTCCTCTCGGTCATTCTGGACCTGCTCGAGGACAAGCTAGATGCCCTCTGCACGGCCACCCTAAGTCTGAAGCTATGCCACTACCAAATCTGGACCACTGCACCTGGAACGTATCCCTGCCCACTCCCCCCAGCAGGTTCACTCCTCCCCTTTGTGCCCCTGTGACATTCCTCTGACAGCTGTTGATCTCTTCCACTTCCTGGAATACGTTTCCATCTAAATGTCCCCAGACCCTACCTGCCCTGGGTAAAATCACCTAAATTTACCAAGCTTCCAGTCTTTGCTCAATGTCACCTCATCACTGAGACCTTCCTGGATCACCCCACTTAAAACCTCAATGTTCCACTCCAGTCCTCACTTGCTGTTCTCCACAGACCTCTCAGCAGCTGGCGACACACAGAAAGGGCTGATTCTTGACCTCCCTCCACTAAAATGTAAGCACTCTCACAGCAGGAAATTGTATCTGTCTTATCCAGTGCTGTGTTTCTGAACTGTAAAGCACATACTAGGTGCTTAATAAATATTTGATGAGTGACTGAGGGGGTGAAGGTGTTCCTCAAGCTTCCAGGAGCAAAGAACCATGGCTGATGCAGTTTAAGCCCTTTTGTGCCCGTGGCTGGGCCCACCCTCCAGCGGGGATTCAGGCAGGCTTGCTGCACAGCTCACTGTAATGAGAACAGGGGCTTCTGTGGAGGAGGAAAGGTGGACAGGCTTCTACTAGATCCCTGCAAGCAATGGGCACTTAGAAATCAGGTATCAGCATCTCTACCATCCCAGAGCCCACTGCCCTGGGTAAACCAACCAAGTCTACCAAGCCACCATTATTACCTCCTTGCTCTTCCACCATTATTACCTCCTTGCTCTTCCCCTTTGCATTTTCCCAACAGTGTCCTTTTTATTCATGGCCCTGTGCTCCCCCAAGACTCCAAGACACTCTGCAGTGCCCCCTGCTCCTTCTCCTCCTCCTGGTACAATAGTACAACCACATCCTACCTCTTCAGTCACTCTTCAGCCATGTTGTGCCCTCCAGGAAGCTCTCCTGCAGGATCCCAGTTACAGTCAGACACCTCTCACCCTTTCCCACCTGCACCCCTGCTCCGGGTTTCCGAGCACTCAGAATTTGCCTGTCGCCACAGCCCTGTCACCCACTGAACCTGCACCCAAGTTCTCTCAGGCTCCACAAAGTGTTGAGCTGCTTGATAACTACGAGCACTTCAATGAGTAGTTTTCCTTGTTCTCTGGAGTCACCAGCATCAACATCCAATCATAGGTGAGTAAGGATGATCACAGGTGAAATCCACAGGGATTCATCCCTGTCCGTGTAACAGGGGAGATGAAGAGATTCGACAAGTATCACGTTAATTTGCTGCACGTCGGTAAGGCAGCCTCAGTAAAGATTCCTGCCACAGATGGAAGGATTGCACACACTCCGTGCTCCTTCTGGAAATCCTGCACAGGCAAGGGGCAAACAGGTTGGAAATGAGCACATTTTTCAGCAAAGGGGGGGAAATCCTCAGTATCGGTCTCCTGCAGAAGAGAAGAACTGGTGTTTCTTATACAGAATCTGAATATTCAATGCAGGGGAAATGTTTTCTTTCCTCCTGAAACTTTGCATGAAGATGTTTTCTTATCACAGTGGGATCTATCATCACGTTTGTCTCGGACTCACTCAGTGTGCTTTTGTGCATGCAACAGAAAAAAAATAACCCTTTGTATAGGATATTTACATACAAATTATATTTGGCACTTTAATAACATACTACAAAAATCTTCAGTGCACTTTGATGTGGCATGGTAAAATATAATAATGGGGAAATACAAATTTCTCTAATAACCAATTGCTTTTTTCAAGATGAATCTGTAAGGGAGTTATGATAAGGCAGAAAAAATAAAAATCCCCTGCAACAAAATAATAAACCAAGTCTGAAATTCCAATAGCTTCCTCCAGTGAAAGCTGGTTAAACGGATGTTTGAATTAACCAAAACTCCAGCGCTGTCTGCCCATTGTTCTTGCACAGTTTTTACAAATGGTTGTGCAGAACAAGATCATTAGAAAAAGGGAGGCTGAGACATCATGGTTGTGATTGTGGGATGGAGCACTGGGTGTTAATTCAGATGAAGGATTGCTCCTCTGTGAAGTTGGGCAGAGATTCCATTCCTCCAGGAAGCTGCTTTCATATTCTCAGTATTCTGAGCGCTGAGGGAGGAGAAAGCTATGTGCTGCGCAGCGGACTTGACTCTCACGGCAGATTGGGGGGAATTAAAAACATTCACTGAGTTCCAGCCATGCACCAGACACTGAGCTTTACGTGCATTAATTCCTAGTCCTCATAAGAGTGCTGTCTCTCTGCAGAATGTGCCTCCTGTACTGTGGACCTTCAAACTGTTATTCAGCCAATACGTTGATCCATCAACCAAATGCATAAAACTGATAAGAAATTGAGAAATTTGCCTACAGTCACAGCAGGGTTCCAAGCAGTTGCATTAGGTGCTGAAGCCTTTAGCCCTCTCCTCTCTCCTCTGCTAAAGGTAGTGGTGTGTTCCTTTATGAAGAAAGGCAGCAGAATGGAAAACGAGCAAAACATTGAGACTAATTCCTTTCTGAGAGGAAGAGGTAGCCAGAGCTGCAAATGCTTTCCATGGGTCATAAATTTTTTTTCTCTTCATGGGCCCCTTCCTCTATGAAAAGGTGTTAAAAGTATATTATGTGAATGAATTAGAAAAATGAAATTCAAATTGGATTTTTTTCTTCCTGATTTTAAAAGAGAACAAAGCATTTTCATGAAGCCCTAAAAGGATCGTGGGTCCCAGGCGCCACGCGTGGTGTTCCTCACCGTGAAGGGAGCCCCAAGGGGTCCTGTCCAGACTCCGCCAACTCAGAGCACCACACCCCAGGAAGCCCTCAGAGTAACTGCACATAACTGCAAGGTCTCAATGACTCCATGAGCGTAAGACTAGCTAAACACCACTGAAATAAATACCTCCCACCTCAA
>PVJX010046872.1:0-12122 GCA_004027295.1 Dolichotis patagonum | reverse complement strand
CCTAGTATGAGATTTGATAAGAGTATATAAGACTTTATGGTAAGCATGAGTCCCCATCTCATAGCTTTGAAGTCTTTCAAAGTTTTCAATCATCAGTTGGAATGGTTTTATCCTGTTTTGTTTGACTATATCATACGTGATGATATGAACAGCTGTTTTGAAGAAAACATTATGACAGCTATTTCTGATTTAATATCATCCTTCTTAGAAGTCCTACCATGCTTTTTTTGTTCTACTACTGTTGGTTCTATCTATCACATTGTGTCTTATTGGAATTTGAATATGTATGATAGTTCAAACAAAATTTTTTTATCAAAAATGAGATATTATAGTACCCATTGATCATTTTCTGTTATTTGGTTCAGAAAGCCCTGTAATTCTTTCACTCTATGCATGGCTTTATACTATTTTGTTATGTTTGATATTATTGTATTTGAAACTATGCTCAACTATAGCAGAGTAAGAGATATGGTGTTAGGTACTGTTGATGTCCAGTTGTCTTAATGTAAAGTACTGCGTTGTCTGTGTTGTCCTGTTCTGATCTGCTCTGTACTTCCCCCTTTTGTTTTATTCTCTTTCAAATTATTTAAAAAAAAAAGAAAGAAAATAGGGTAGTCGCTGAGTTGCAATCTATCCACGTAAACAAGGGCAAAGAGGAATGGGACTTACAAGACTAAATACGGCAGACTCTGGAAGAAAACACACTTTGGGAAATATTTAGAATTTTTTGTCTATTCTCATTTTACTTAAACTAGTTATATCCTTTTCTTGTCTATTGGTATTTATCATTATTATTTGCTTACTGTTGCATCATACATTTTCTTTTTTCTCCTTTTGCAAATATAACTTTGTTTCATTTGCTTGAATAGGGCATCTCTTTATTCTTTTTCTTTTTTTCTCTTTATCTCTCTTTCAACCTGTTTCCTGAGTATTTCTTCTTCTTTTCTTTCTGCTTAGTTTAATATCCATTCCTTATTGATTATACTTGTTCTAATTGTTCTTGTTCAATTCCTATTATCTATACTACTCATTTCCTTTTACTCCACAGTGGGTACTTTTACATAAATCTTACCACTTTCCTTCATTTTGCAGTGTTTGATTTTCCAAAATTTATTTCTTTTTAATTTTATCTTCTTGCTTCTGTATCCACACTTGCTGGTAGATAACTTCTTTGTTACATCTGAATGCTCTTCTATTTAGGAATGAGGTAAATTCACTCTGTTAAGTAGATATTCACTATATATAGATAGCTGGTTTGGCTTAGAATTTGTTCTCTAACTATAGACTGCTCTCTTATGAGTAAATACAGTACAATGTTAGTTGTTAAGAGTTGATCATTGTTGATTTTGTCATTGATACTCTTGTCATTGTTGGATGTAATGCTTTATTCAATAGAACATATTTATTGTAACCAGTTGATATTTTGTGTATGTAAATATTCAGATTGTCTTGGTGTCACAAGCAATGCTTTATAGAAGAATTGGGAACCAAGCCTAACAGTCTACAGTCTTTCCTCCATAAAAAGTGAAGGTGGTAGGATCCTAGTAAAGACCTAAAGGTCAATATCTAGCTAAGTCAAAAGGGTATCTCTGAAAAGTTGATGTTGTTGTAAGCAGAAGCAATTTTCTCTTCAAAACATAGAAACAGAGACCAAATTACATATAGTAAATGATCAAAGTAGTAAATACTATCAGGAGACATACAAATTTGTAAAGACCTCTGAGGAGACTAAATCTTACTAAAATTATTCATGTAAACCACAAGGTCTTCATATTATACTAGACTTCAACTCACAGTATTCACCCAAAAAGAAGGAAAAAATAGAGAAAAAGAAAATATGAAAACAGAGATATACATGCAACTAGAAGCATGAGCAAATAATCCAATAACAGACTCCACAGTTCTATAAAGTCAATTTAGGCAGAGCAAGGGGTTACAAAGGAAGAGAAAAGAAAATACCAGGTAGTGGAATTATGTGAAAAATTTATAAAAGGAATGAAGAAATTAGATGAGTTAAAAAATAAGTGAACCAATAATTCATAGTAATATCACTCAAGATAACCACTGTAAATGTAAGTGAAATAAGTAAAAAATTAGACAAGTTAACGAAAACTTAATCAAAATTTAAATAATAGGGGCTGGGGATTTAGCTCAGTGACTCAAGTGCTTGACTGTAAAGTACAAGTTCATGAGTTTGATACCTGGTAGAAAGAAAGAAAGAAAGAAAGAAAGAAAGAAAGAAAGAAAGAAAGAGAAAGAAAGAAAGAAAGAAAGAAGAAAGAAAGAAAGAAAGAAAGAAAGAAAGAAAGAAAGAAAGAAACTTGAATGATAAATTCAATAACAATGTAGCATCTGTGAAAACATCTCAGATAAAAATACTTGAAACGAAAAATTGTATAAAGTTGATAAATCACAGAAATGACCATTGTTATGACAAGTATCTTGAAGAGAGGATGAAATAGCTAATAATTTTTAAATAATTAAAGAAGCCAAAATAATCCAAAATAATGAGAGATTATCGAGCAACTCTAGGTGATAAAAAGAAAGCAAAACTAAAGCTAATTGAAGAGAAAAAGTAAACTATATTGCAGATGAATTTACTAACATGTTTATAAGAATCATAGAAAGTTTCTCAAATAAAGATTTTAAAATACAATTAAGTGATGTCGTACATGAAACAAATACAATGACAAAAAATCTCATCAAGGCATGTTCTTATTAAATTACTAGATATATAGCAAAAAAACCTCAGAATTTTAAAAGCAGTTAGGTAAAAACAAAAATTGCATATAAAAGTAAACCAACTGGAATTACAGCAGACTTCCCAAAACAAATCTTAAAGGGCAGAAAGACTTAAGGGAAAGATTTCATGCCCTAAGAGGAAATAATTTCCAAACAAAATTAATTTATTCATCAAAAATGTCTCTCAAAATAGATGGAGAAATAAGATATTTCCATGAAAAATACCATCTCAAAAATATATGAGTGCGAACCATCCTTCAAGAAAATATTTAAGCATATTTTTGACAGAAGCAACAGAAGCAACATGGATAAAAACTCAGAAGAAATTAAGCTTCTTCATGTAAGGTCAGAGAAAGAAGCCTATAATAGTAAATAATCAATATGTGTCAGTAATTTCTCAACAATAATGGGCTCTAATCTCCAAATTAAGGACATAAACTGGCAGATTATATCTTTTATTTTTATTTTCTGTTCTGTTGGGGAATCAGGAATCAAACTCAGGACTTCATGCTTGACAGGCAGGCACTATGCACCTGAGCTGTATTACTGGCACCAGACAATATCAACAAACAGAATCCAACTGTATGTTACATTCCAGAAACTCAGCTAACCCAGAAAGATACTCATAGACTAGAAATTAAATGATGAAAACCAATATATTTTTCACCAACACAAGCAAGGATAGCAATTTTAATCTCAAAGATGGTTAAACCTCAAGCTAGAACTGATTAGAAGACACAGAAATTTTAATACATCAGGGAAAATTTGAACAAGAAGAGATAAAATTGGTATTTTTAATGCATCAAATACTTTGTTCATAAAAAAACTGCTAAAATTAAAAGATCAAATAAATACTAATACAATCATAGTATTGGATATTAATACTTCAAGTTCACAAATTGATAGATCACCTGAAAATAATTCAATAACTAACATCAGAACTGATCTACATCTTTGAACATAAGGACTTAGTAGATTATCTACAGAGTACATCACCCCTACTCAACAATACATTGTTTTCTACCACATAATACTTTTTCTGAAATAGGTCACAAACTACCCCACAAACATGTTAAGTATACATAAAATAATTGAAACAATCCCACACGTGTTATCAGAACACTGTGCAACTAAAATAGAAAGCAACAATTGATGAAACACAGGAAATGTACAAGCTCTTGGAAAATTAACAACACCCTCCTAAACAAAAGTGAGTCACAGAAAAAATCAAATAAGAATTTAAAAATAGTCTGGAAGCCAATGACCATGATTGTACAACTCACTGTCCTCTGGGACATGATGCAAACAGTTCTATGATGAAGATAATCACAAACAATGCTCAATTTAGGGAAATAGAACAAATTCAAGAAAGTAATCTTATGAGAAATTTTAAGATATTTGAGAAACCAAAATAATATAGGCCCAAACTGAAATTAAGATGGTAAATAATAAATGCAAGAGCAGAAAACAATGAAATTTATACAAAATTGCAAAAAAACAATAAATTGAAGAGATAATTATTTGAAAGAATAAATAAAACAATTAAGCTCTTAGCCAAACACACCAAGTGAGAGAGCGAACACAGCGATGTAATTAGAGATAAAAAAGAGAGAGGCTATGAATGTAATTTAGCAGTATAGTACTTGCCTAATATATACAAGGGCCTAAGTTCAATCCTTAGCAACAAAAAATTAATTAATTAATTAATAAAAAAGTAAAATGAAAAGGTGAACTCACACCTGGAATTGATGAAATATAGATAATAGTATTTTAAATAATTGTATTTCATTTCAAAAAATAGGTTCCCAGAATAATGTGGATTACCAAACTTAACCCAAGAAGATGTATATATGTTTATCACCCCAATAAAAAGTAATGGTATTAACACAGAAATATATAATCTATTAAGTGAAATAACTCAGAACATGATGAATTCATTACTGAATTCTACAAAATGTTTAAGGATGTATATCAACAAAACTCCCCAAAAACTTCAGTGTAATTTAAAGGATGAAGTTTTTCCAAATTCATTTATGGAAACCAGTGTCACACTGATTCTCAAACCAGATAAAATCCAACCAAAAAATATAATACTATAGACCAATCACCTTATTGAACATAGATGAAAACATCCCCAACAAATACTAGCAAATAATATGTAACACATCATAAAAGAGATCAAATCTCATTGGTTTTACCTCAAAGACACATAAGTAAACAAATATAATACCTCACATAAAGAGGCAAAAGAGAGAGAAAAAAGATGCTACCAGCAGATGTGGGGAGGTCTTTTGACAAAATTTAACACCCTTCATAATAAACATCTGAAGAAAATATATAGAAGCATCATTCTTAAATATTGCAAAAGCCAGTTAATGACAAACCAATAGACAACATCATATTAAATGAGGAAAGACTAAAATCATTTCCCCTAATATCAGGAAAAAGACAAAAATGACCATTATCATCACTCTTATTCAGTGTAATAAATCAGGCAAGAGAAAAATAAATATAAGGGATACATATGGGATAGGAATAAATCAAATTATTATTTTCATAAAACAAGATTCTCTACAATGAAGACCTAAAGAACACCACCAAAAATGTTACAGTTACTGATCAACTTTAGCAGCATCGCAGAATAAAAAGTCAATGTACAAACATCACTTGCATTTGTATACACCAGTAATGAACTCAGTGATCATAAACATATAAAAACAATTAATTTACAGTGAATTCAAGAAAAACATAAATACCTAGAATTAAACTAAGAAAGAAAGTGAAAGATTTCTTCAAGGAAAACTACAGTATTCTGAAGAAGCAGTTGGAAGAGGGAATCAGAAAATTCAAAGAAGTTCCTCGCTCTTGGATAGACACAATTAATATTATAAAAACTGGCATATTCACAAAGCTCTTTACAGATTCAATGCATTCTCAATTAAAATATGAAGGCATACTTTAGATAACTCATGAAAAATTATCTTAAAATTTATATGGAAGAGGGACCCCGAAAAGCAAATGAAAATTTGGGGCAACAAAGCAAATGTGGAGGCCTTGCTATCATTGACTTTATGCTGTCCTATAGGAAACAGTGAGAAAAATGGCATAGTACTGGAACACAAACAGATATATGGATCAATGAAATATCATACAGGATACAGAAAAATCCCCAGACACATTCAGAGTTTAATCTTTGACAATACTCCTAAAAACCTGTGCTGGAGAAGAAATAGCAAATTCTACAAGCACTGCTGGGAAAAGTTTATCTGTTTACAGAAGACTGAAATCAAACTTGTATCTCTTACATTTTATGAAAATATTTAATAGCAATGGATCAGAGATCTAAATATTGAAAGACAAACATTAAATATACTGGAAGATAAAATAGATAAACCCCCTAGTGATATGTGTATAAGAAATGATTTTCTAAACAGAGTCTGTATTGCACGAGAAATAATTGCAAGAATCAGAAAATGGCATTTTATTGGACTGAAAATTTCTGTACAGCAAAAGAATCAGTAGTATGAGGATATAATATACAGAATAAGAAAATAATTTTACTAACTTTTCTCCACACAGAAACCTAATATCAAGTATACATAAAGACCTTAAAAAAATTAAACTTCCAAAAAATTACAGAACCTAACAAGAAATTGGAAAGTGAAATGAGGAGATATTTCACAAAGAGAGAAGTGCAAAAGGGCAACACATATATATAAAAAATGTTAAACATCTCTGATCATTGGTGTCACACAAATTTAAATAATGCTAAGATTCCATCTTACTCCATAAAGACTGGCAATCATCTTGAAATCAAAAATTAACAGATGCTAACATGAGTGTCATAAAAAATAATCCACCTACATTGTTGGTGGGGATGTAAATTAATTCAACCCTTATGTAAATTACTATGGGTATTTCTCAAAGAGCTAAAATTAGAAATTCCACGTCATCAGCTATTCTCCTTTTAGTTTTCTATATCCAAAGAATTTAAGACATCATATTTTATTGATGCAAGTTTATAAATATTTACAACAAAACAATTCATTAAGCAAAATCCTTAAAAAAGCCCTTATAACCATCAACAGCTGACTGGATAAAGAAAAATTATTTATATAGTGGAATATTACCCTGGCATAAAGGACAAATTTGAGCCTTTTTAGCAAGTTGTATGTACTAGGTAAGTATAATGTTGAACGAAATAAATTGAGCACCTAAACTTGAGGATAGTATTGTATCTCTCATCTGAGTAAAGCAAAGTATAATGTAAAACTAAGAAAAAATAAAGGATAAAATGAGGTAAGAGGATGGATCTCTCGCAGATAGGAAGGGGTCCAGAGCATTGAGGGTTAAGGTTGAGCGAGAAGAGATGGAAAAATAAGTATTATAAATATATGCCATTTATGAAGTCCTAATATCCTCAGTGAATGTGAACATAGTACTCCATAAATATGAACTAAGCTTAATTGTATCAACAAGAATGAAAATAGGTAATGGCAAACTAAAGAAAGACAGAGTGGAGGGGGAATGAAACAGATTTTAAAAAGAAACAAGCAGTGTTATGTATATGTAACAGTTCCCCAAGAAGATTGCAATACTACTAAAGTAAAATAATAAAAAATTGATAACCTAAGTGATGTGTTTTGCATATATGTTGGTGGTTTTTATTTTGCTTAACACAAATTTTTTAATACAACTTGTAAAATGATCTTGTGATGTGCCCTTTTCCTACTGCCAAAGGGTAAGTATAATGTAGGCCTCAAAAATGATGTCAGTTTGCAAGAAAATTTGAAAGGGCAAAACATTACCTATCTTTATGTAAAAAGATCCTAAAAACTGCCCAGATATTCATGATTCACACTCTTTAACCTATTTAATAATCTATGGGCTCTAAAATTATGAACATGAACACGAAATTTTTACTCTGAATATGGAAATCTTGATGACTAAATGCAAAATAATATTCTAGGGACAATCACAAAGATATCGTATTCAATAAATTACATTTACAGGACCATTTTACACTTACGTTGTCAACCATAATCATTTGTTTATTTGAACTGCAGTAAAATATCTTCATTAGCAGCATCAGTAGATATCTGTGCATGAAAGTGTGCTTAACTTTCATAATTAAGTGTAAAATTAATAGATATTAATTCTGATAGAATAGGTAATGTTTCCACAAAATGACAATAAAAATTAAGGGCAGAGTTTGAGTAAAATTTCCTGTTTAAGGTAAAAGTAAATATACTACGCAAATTACCATGGCTATTATTTTATATCTCCTTTACATCTTTAGTTCCACAGTACATTGCTTAGCCTTTTCTTTTACAAAACAAAATATTTCCAGTGAGAACACAATGACCCTGCAAGCAGGTTTCATAGGATTTCATTTCATTCTGATAACTGCATTATTTCTCTGATCCAATATAGAAAAAGTGATATTGAAAAAAAATCTGTTTTTTGATCAGATTTTCCATTAACAGAAGCATCAAAAACTGGAAAAAAGTTGGGTAGTTTGGAGACAGAAAATTGGACATTTGATCTCTGGGTCCATTACTTACCAGCTTGTTGAGCTTGAACAAGTTATTTTTTTGTTTCCTTAGCATCACCTGAAAAGTATAGGATAATAACATTTTTATAAATGTGATATTTATATATGAAAAGGTACATGATGAAAATGGTTTAAATTATACAGTAGTAGGTAAATTTTTCTATTTTTTTTCAGAGGAAATATGGGAGCTTGGTAATGAGTGTGGAAACTAGGACATATTAATTTTTATACATAATTGTATTATGCAAATACTTCTCTTTCTTTTTAATTTTTTTACACCATGTCTTGCTATGTAGTCCAGGCTGGCATTGAACTCCTGGTGATCCTCTTGCCTCAGACTCCCAAGTGCTGAGAATACAGGCATTACCCACCTGGCCTGGCCTCAATAAATATTTGAAACTCTATTTTACATATATGATACAAATAAAAGAGTAGAGGAAAAGCTCACAGTTAACATGCTCATCCCTTAATGCAATAGCAATGTTAGCTTAGCTTCGTTTTGAAATATAGTGTTCATTGTATTGTTTCTTGTTCCTTGCCTTGTGAATTGGCTGGGAAGTGATCTTCCCATTTTTTGCCATGATACTCATGACTTAGTTAAGAAAATTGAGTTTTTTTATTAATGGAGTGGGATATTTTTATTGACTTGTTTTTACTTGTTAACACAAATACTTGCTGATTACACAAGGGCTGGCTGCCAAAAATTTTTGATGGAAGACAAATTTTTCTGTGGCTATTTTCTTCAACCCCTGACCCATATCAACATCAGCATGAGACCCATGAGGGCCTTTTTTAAAATCATTTATTCCTTCCTTTCCTACTATCTAGACTGTTTCTTTTATCACCTGTATGTCAACTCAGTTTATATTAATAATTATGGTGTTAGAAAATAACCAGTTTATTTTATTAATTAATTTATTTATTGGGGAACAAACTCCCGACCCTGCACTTGCCAGGCAGGGGCTTATGCCACTCAGCTAAATCTCCAGCCCAAAATAACTGGTCTAAATTACATCTTCTTGCAGTGTTATTGATGCTTTTCAAAAGGGATTTGTGAGAAAGAATAAAGACCCAAAATGTTAAATATGATGATGACAGTACATTCAATATGCTGCATTCCACAGGTAGTTACATACTTCGCTCATAGAAAATTAAGCAGAAACTCGCATTTCTCTTGATAAGGAAGAGAGGGAAATTAAAAAGTAAAAGTTATAAAATACCTCAACATTGATTTACTTTCTTGTAAATTCCATATTTTCTCAATACATAGATCTTAATAAAAATTGAATTAATTATTGACATTGGCTCACTAAATTGTTATTAATTTTAATTTTTATGCTAAATGACAATGCAGAATACATTAATAATTATCAAAATTTCCTGAAAAAGGTAAGTGAATACTGTTGTGTACTAAAATAACAAGGGAGCATACTCATGCATAAAAAAAAAATCTGGAACTAACATAAAATCATCTGAACATCATTTAGTGTGTTTTAGACCTAAATTTACCAAAGGCTATAATTATTTGAGCTCATAACTGGAAATTCAAAAGTTATTTACCTAACTAGACATTCTCAAATCCTGCCTCATATGTTGATCCCTTACTGTTAGTCTTATATGAATCTGTGTTAAGTTTTAATGACCTGCAATAAAAAACTTCTTTTTGACTGGTCAAAGAATAAAAAGTAAAATATTACTTCATGGTGGATGCCAATTTCTTCATAGTAAATTTATTTGAGAAAGTGAAGAAATATAAAGGTTAGATTTCAAAATCTAAATTCAACTTGTTCTCCAACTCTCATAAAGAATCATCATCTAATATATCTGAGAAAAAAATTTCATAACATTTCCTGACTTATAGAATTTACAGTTTCTCCAAATAAGTCATTATTTCATATTACTCTTATGTACCTTCGTTGAAAACCACTGTTTGCTTTGTTGCATAACAGGGTTTGGAGCTCTGCAAGTATTGTACTTTGATGTGATTTTACTATGTATACATTTGCTTATGTGCAAAGATGATGTGGAAATACACACTTTCACTCTTGTTACTTATGCAAAGCATAGTAGTGCCAAGTATCTAAAATGACAAACATAGAATTTAATGAAATATTCAGGTAAAATGACAATTATGATATTGGAAAAATTTTAAATAAATAATGCAATCATAATAATATAATAATTAAAAATTTAAAAAGATATCTTAAGCCTTTGATGTATTTTTCACCCAACTCTTTCTTCCTTTCTTCCCATAGTTCAAGATCTAGTCTTTATATTCTTTTTAAGAGAGCCATCTTAGTTAAAAGTTCCCTTGTCAGAGAATCCCTTATCTTTACAAGAGTTGGTCTTTCTCCAAGTGCATTCCTCTCCACCGCACCACCAAGTCCAAGGACAGAATTTCATAGAGCAGTATATTTTCAAAAGTCAAGTTATAATTAAAACATGTAAGACAATGGATCATGTAGATGAAGTCTTTGACAATGCTTTTTTTAGCTGAATGATTAAAAATGGGATCATATGATGCAGTTATCTTTTTCCCTAAGTGAATGATAAAAGTATTCAGTATATCTTTCCTTTCTCTCTGTCTCTGTCTCTGTCTCTGTCTCTGTCTCTGTCTCTGTCTCTGTCTCTTTTTCTCTCTCTCACACACGCACACAGAATAACAGTTATAATTCACAGAGACAGTTGTATAGTCTAGCTTCATTGTAAGAAGAATTACCATAGATATACTCTGATACAAATTAATAGTATGAAAAAACTTTGGTGTATTATGACTTTATATTAAATTTAAAGTACCATATAAATATATATATATCAGATTCATATAGATCTCCATATCCTCATTTTTGTTTTAATTTTTTATTACACATTTAGAAAAAGTAATAATTACATTGCTCATGGGGATTTGGTACATGTACATAACACAAGCTATCATTTTCATTCTGTTTCCCTGTCCTCTCCTCATTGACTCTTTTTTTTTTTTGGTACGCTTTGCTTTCACAAAAAATATATGTCCCTGTTTCCTATTATCTATTGTTTTACTGCATATATATATATATGCATATATATTGTTTTACTGCATATATATATATATATATATATATATATATATATATATATTTGGTTACTCATATAAGGGAAACCAGGAATAGTTAAACTTGTATGTTTGGTTTATTTTAAATAAATTTATTGCCTCAAAGTAAATATTTTTCCTTATCAATGATTCAATTTTATTCCTGCACATGACTGACCAGTACTCTTTTGTGCACAAATCTCATATTTTATTAATCCATTCATCTGTGGATGGAAATATAAGGCGTTTCTCATACTTAGGTACTGTGAGCTATAATGTTGTAAACATAAGTATGCAAGTATTACTATAGTATTATATTTTAAAATCTATTGAGAAGATATCTCGAAAATGAATAGCTGGATCACACAAAATTTTGATGTTTAGTTTTATGAGGATTCTCCATAGCGTTTTACACACTGGTTTTTCTAGTTTAAATTTGCATCACCAACATATTAGGGCTTCCTTTCCCCCATAGCCTCACAACTTGTTATTTTGTTTATGATAGACGTTTCAGCTGCCCATTTTTGACTGGGCCGGAATGTGCCTGAATGAGTTTTTTCTTCATTGTCTATTGTGTTTCTTTTTGTGTTAGTTACTTTTCTCTCATTGCTAAGACAAAATAACAGATACCCTAAATTAAGGAAGGCAGGGTTTATTTAGCTCAGCATTTGAGGAGGTTTCAGTGCATAACCAGCTGACTCCAAGGCAAGGTGGCATGGCAAAAAGGCAGCACTTTAAGGCATCAGAATACAA
>PVJX010046871.1:0-12128 GCA_004027295.1 Dolichotis patagonum | reverse complement strand
ATATACAACGTTGCCTGTTACTGTTGTCCTGGTGACCTGCTGTGATGTTCTGTGCCAATTTCACTATACTGTCTCAATTGGCTTTATTCCATCCTTTTTTTTCTGTTTGCAGCTTCACTGTGTGTTCACTTTGTTTGCCTTAATTTTGTAACATGAACAGCTATTTCGGGGAGTATGTGGTTTGTCAACTAGTGATTTATGTTTTTTTTTTGAGGTTTTGTATTGTTTCTACCCTTTTTTCTGTATTGCTTTTTTTTCCCTCTTTAAATAAAAATTAAAAAAAAAAAACTGACACCCAGAAAAAAAAAAAATTGTACCTCTTTGTGTATATATATTTCCACTCTGCTGAGAAGGTACAGATGATATTTTAAGCAATCACTTTCTTATTTCTTTTGTTGTTTTGTTTTGTGGTTCTGGACACCCTGCATTCTACCTGTTTTTTGAGACAGGATCTCTTAAGTCCCTAAACTGCCTAGGCTGGGCTCAAATGTGCTCCTGCCTAAGCCTATTAGAATGCACCACCATGCTCAATTTATCGTAATTCTTTAAAACTACTTATGGGGTAAGCAAGAAATGTATTATGGTCTACCCAGAATCTAAACCTTTTCTTTCAGTAAGTCTTTTTTTTTTTTTTTTTTGTACCAGGGATTTTCTTGATTGGAGGACAGGAAAGAAGGTATTTTGTATGAATTCTGATGACAAGTGGGGCCAGCCTTTCTTTCATTCTTTTTTTGATAGCACAAACAGTAGGGACACTGGGAATCCTGGCATCCAGCACTGTGGGCATAGTAAAGAGTCCTCAGCGTTCTGTGGCATCTTTTATTAGGCTGGAACTCTGGCTGCTGCCCATTTTCTTTTATGTTTTCAAATTGTCCAGGCTTAGTCATACTGCCATCCTACTTATAGTCAAGGATCCAATGTCCCTTCACTAAATTTTTAATGTTCTAATCAGTCAACCTTGTCTCTGCTCTCTACAACTAAAAAATTCTAATATACAAAGCGCTTTAGTTGTCTAGGTGATTCAGAATCAGGTTGAGAATACTTAGCTTAAGGCAATGTTACTCAAAGCATGGCCCACATCTCATCTAGGTTGAGAATACTTAGCTTAAGGCAATGAGAATACTTAGCTTAAGGCAATGTTACTCAAAGCATGGCCCACATCTCATCTATATAACGTCAAGGAATTTAAAAATGCTAGTTATAGGCACCATTTACCAAATCAAGACTCTAGATTTATGGCACACATATGGATTATTTTTAGCAGCTCTAATGATTCTGCGCAGACTGTTAAAAATCACCAACATAATGCCTTTCATAAACGCAATCAAAATAAAAGAATAGAAGCTAGTTATGGTGGTATATGCCTATGATCCTATAACTCTAGGAGGTTGAGCCAAGAAGAGCACTTGTTTAAATCCAGATTGTGTAATTTAGCAAAGCCCTGTCTCAAAATAATAATAAAGGCTAGGAATACAGGCAGTGTAAAGACCCCACTTCAATCCTCAGTAGTGCAAAATATAAGCAAACAAACAAAAAAAAACCTACTTAAGTAATTAAGGAATATAAACAATTGAAAGAAAAAAAAATCACTGAAGAACATTATTCATTTTTAGATAGGTACCACTAGATGCAGAATTTGAACACATTTGGTAACAGTAACTAACCACAGATCTGAATATTAAAAACAAATAAGGAAACTATTTTGAATTTTGATAATGAAATACTGTAGTAGCAAAAAGACAAAGACTCACTAAAATAACTTCCAAAGCCCAAACTTACCTTTCCTCCAGCTTGACCCCGTACTGCAAAACAAAATAACGTCGATTCTTCTGCATTTCCTTCCATCTTAAATTGTGCAAAGCTAGCCGCATGTCCTTCAATGGGCTGAGACACTTTTCTATCTACAGAATATAGCTGCATAGCTCCCACCACACGATTTTGCTACAAATAAACAAAATAATGTCTGGGGATCCAATAAATCAAGAACTTCTAGATTAATCAACTAGTGAAATAACTTGTTTACTATCTTCAGCAGTCTTTGTAGTTGTTAGTTTCTTGATTTAGATTTCATATAGCTTACTTTAAAATTCAGCTCTAAACATTTTATTAGAGTTTAACATGAATGTTTAAAATATGCCCCATATACAACCTTATCTTTACATTATCTTAATGACAAAGACATGAGTATTCATTTGTTAAGCAAGAATATATATTCCATAATAAATTCCAAATCATTTAGATCAGAACTTAATTTCTACTCAGCTTACAAAAAGGGGTTAAAAGCAATAGGTAACAATACTCTGAAACTTAGTAGGCATAGTGGGGCATGATTGTTATCCCAGCACTTGGAAGGCTGAGGCAGGATAATCACAGCAAGTTCAAGACCAGCTAGGGCTATGTACACAGCAAGACATTTAAAAAACAACAAAGAGAGTACTCTGAAATTTTACATCAGTATAAAGCCATTAAGCCACTTACCTTTAGATCTAAAAAATAATAGTAAAGCTCTTCTCAATTAAGTCAAATTCAACATGATTCAGTTCATAAGATACTGAACTTCAAAATACACTGCATTTTGGGCAAAATAGTTTTCTCCATCTCTTCTCTTATCAGATAAAACAAGAAAAATGTTACCTGTGCGGATATGCCAGTTAGAAGTAGCCACTTCTGCTTTGCATCTGTGCGATAGTTAATAATCTGGCATCCTGCAAGGCTAGAATGGCGATCAAACATTTTCACTGGCTGGGACTCTCCTTCCATACTCCAATGATAAACTGCATTATCCGTAACGAGAGCAACCGTATTCAAAGAGATCCATTTCCAAAAGGTGACATCATCAGTCATGGTATGGGCCTTCATTTTACTTTTCATTTCAATGTTAAATATCTGAAGAGTTTTCCCAGCTAAACGCAGAATTAACGATTATGAATCATTAAATAGGTAATGTACAGGATGAATTAATATTCAGACTAGCTCTGTAACTTCCAAATAGAAGAGTTCTAGAATTGACTGAGCCCAACTATAGAAGTCATACTGATGGAACAACAGTCATTAAAGTGATAATATTTGCAACTAAGTCATCTACATCTATATCTTAAGCAAAAACTATGACTTCTAATGAACACATTTTAAACAAAAAGTATAACTTTCACAGTATTCCAAACCCCAACTGAAAGTCAGTATAAAGTTTCTTAACATGATAGGAAATCAACTTGTAATTTTCATACTTGTAACTAAGTATGTTTGCTTTACACATAAACTAAGGTAGTTGCATATACACAGGACAAAGTAAACTAATAAAAGCACAAGGAGGAAAAACATCTACTTTTTAACAACATCTACTTTTTAAAATGCAGTCATCTCTCATCCAATTAAATCTTGTAGAAACTGCTTTTCAAAAAGAGGACTGACTTCAACTCTTCCTTGTTACCATAAGAAAAGTGCATGCTACATTTAATAGGTTTAAGATAGAAAGGGAAGGTAGAGGTGCTAGAGGAAAGGAGAGGGAGACAAGAGAACAATTTTAGATGCTGTTAATATATTGGAGGTAAGACAAAGTTCAAGCTTTATCCAGTTAAAACATCAAGCATTTAGTAAAAGGAGGATGAAATTTGCCTTGAATGTTAAAAGTCCACTGAGTCAGATGCAAGGGCTTATACTTGTAACGTGACTCCATCATAGTCCAAAAAGCGGTCTTATTAAAAGTACCAAAGGTCAAAGCCCACAGTGATCACTGACTGGGCTATCAAGATTAGTCTTTAGAGCGTAAGGAAAATTCCATTTGTGAGCCACAGAGAATCTGGCTCCTAAAGGACAAAAATTATAACACAGTGGGGAGTGGGAAGGTGGGAAAGAGACAAAGCATAACAGCTTGTACAACTCTTCTTACCACATGTACAAAAACTTCTACTAGACAAAATATGTTATTCCCATCCCACAGTCGATAAACCACAATCAGACTTGAAAAGTTGTGAGAGTTATAGTCCTGTTTATAAAAAGAAGCCATGAGGTTTAAATCCGGCTTCAGAAGGAAGCAATAGTCTTTAATGACTGTGCTTTTCTCTGCTGTCCTCCCAACCCTCAGATTAGACCTACTCTTGCACATGAAAGGAGTTGGAGTATGTGTAAATGGATGGTTTGGGGAGAGAGGAAAGAGATGACAGCTTAACTCCATAGTGCACACACACCGGTACAAAGCTATGACACTATTCTACAGTGCTCGTGAAATCTTTTCAACTTATTCTTTTTATGGAACAGGACAATAACTAATACAATCTAATTTAAGATCACTCACCATCTGCACACATAAGAAAGCATTAAGAAATGGTGATAAGATAACAATAACATTACAAACAGAAAAGAATTAAGACAAAATTAAAATGATGGCCTTTTAATAGAAAGGTGTGAAAACTTAACATGAGTTTATATTATTTCAGGGGGCTGCAGGGAGCTTAAAACATTAAAGTACAATGTATTATTTTTTAAAAGGTATTTTTTAAAATGTGCTGCCACAGCACATTTAGTCCCAGGTGCAAGCTCTGCAATCTTCCCCTAAGATGTCACTTTCTTTGGCCTGAGCTATGTGCCAGTGACTGACTCCTGCGAATATGCTTGTCTTCACCTCCACCTCACACCAATTCTCTCTCCAACCACTATTAGCACAAGCATCCCTAAAGCAGAAGTCCAAAATGCTCCAAAACACTCCAAAACCTGAAACTCTGAGTGCTGTCAAACTTAGAAAGTTTTGGATTTTGGAGCATTTCTGATTTGGGATTTTCAGATTAGGGATGCATAACAAGTAAAATCTGTACAAATATTCCAAACTCTAAAAGCTCTGAAATACTTCTGGTTCCAACATTTTACATAAGGGACATTCAACCTATTATTACTAAATACAAAGTTTAAATCATGAAAGAAGTAAAAACACCCACAAATTTATTAAGAAATTAATGGAATGAAAGTAGAGCTCAGTATTGGGCTTTAACTTTACAGCTCTACTTAACTACATTTACTCACTATAGTAAAAAGAAAACTAAAACCTAAATTATTTTATTTTTGCAAAAGATACACACAAAGAATTTTAAGAAAAAAAATTACACAATCTTTTATACCTTTTAACGCAATTACTTTGCTAGCTGGATTCATGATGGCGCTGTCTGCTGAAATTGGTCTTCGAATGGGATTACTTGGATCATTCATATCAATGATTACCACCTGAGCCTGCTCCCCGACTTTTTCTCTAATGCAGATGAATTTGTCTGATTCCATAGTCAGGGTACTGAAGCCAATGTTTGCTGGGTTAATACCCAGGTTCTGGAGCTGCAAAAAAATTAACAAACCATGTTAACAAGTGGGTTAGAAAACACATTGCCGTATTAATCCTCTTAGTCATTGCCGCAAGATAGTGATAATTTCATTATATTGATTAAAGTGAGGCAATTGACCGATACGGAATGAACCTTCTTGTCTTATTATAACCTCAAGGTTTTAACTAAAATGTAAAATAGAGATGGAGTTAAACAAAATAGCAACAAACCAGGTGTAGTGGTGCATGCCTGTAATCCCAGCACTTAGGAAGCTGGGGCAAGAAGAACTGCCAAGAGTATGAGGACAGCGTGAGCTACAGTGAGATCCTGTCTCAAAAAAGGCACCATCTAAGAGTTAGCATTTATAGTTCAAGAGACTTGAGATCATCGTGTTTCTTCATTTATTTCATGATCTTTGAACTACAAAATTTATCCTCTTACTCCCTTTAACATTTAGTACTTAAAATTAGATTTCAGAAACCTATAAATTCAAGAATAAAAATGGGTGAGGAAGATTTACAATGTCAGAGTTACTGAAAAAACATGAACTAGTAAAAGGAGACAAGTTATAATACTGTATAAAGCATTGCAAAACAATGATATGTAAGAGAGGTCTTGTCTAAGAAGCCCCATGGTGAAGGCAACGTCTTCAAGGGAGCTAAGACTACAAAATTCTCAACAAAAGGATCATCAGCTAAGGAAAGTATCTGATTAAGGGAGCTATCACAACTTTCTTAACACTAAAATTATACATTAGACGAGGTCTGAGGCATAGAAAATTAAGTAACAGATAAGCAAGGGTTAGACTGACAAATGCACCTCAGCAAGAATCCTGAATTTATTCTATGGGAGGTACTTTAGAATTTTTTTTAATCACCTCCCATGCAAACATATACACAGTAAGGCAAGTACTCTTAACACTGAGCTACACCCAGCCTTTTTGAGATGGGGTCTCACTAAACTGTCCAGGTTGGTGTTGAACTTGCAATCCTCCTATTTCAGGCTCCCAAGTAGCTGAGGGTTTAGAGCCCACTGTGTTTGGCCCACCTTAAGGGAACTGGATTTACTTTATATACTCTGAAGATACTGAAGAGCTCTGCTATACAAGTAGATCTAAAGATGGCTGGTCTTTGCAAACCAACCAAGTGTATAAAAACAACTTGTAAAAGTCACTCATTATTGGAAGGGATCTCCACCAGAGTGGGTTACTAATACTCTGGATGAGTGAATGTGGTATGACAGATGACATCCCATTGAAAGAGGCTACATACAGACTTTATTTTATTAGCACTGGTCAGACTACTTTTCCTCCCTATTTTCCAAGGGTTATAAATTCACAAGGCACAAAATACAAGGAAAAAAGAAAAGCCAAATTAAAAACAAAAATATTTCTCCTCCCCCTGTCCCACAGTTATATAGCTTCCTTCCCCAGTGAGGGCCACTGGACTTGCTGAGCTAAGTTAACTGCACTTTATCTAAATTCTTCTGTCAAATTTTTCCACTACTAGTACTTAAAAAAAAGAACCAAACCAGCTGGATGTGGTGGAACACACCTGTAATCCCAGCATTTGGGAGGCTGAGGCAGGAAAATCACCATGAGTTCAAGGCCAGTCTGAGTTATATAACCAGTCTGGGTTACATAACCAAACTTAAGGCCAGCCTGCACTGCATACAAGACCCTGTTTCAATAAAACAAAACAAAACAAAACAAAACAAAAATAAAAAAACAGACCATAATTACTTGGCACACAGTGGTAATCTTGGCACTCTGGGAGACTGTGGTAGAAAGACAGTAAGTTCAAGCCTAGCCTGAGCAACTTAAGAAAGAACTTGTCTCCAAATAAAGGGGATTTGGGGCCGGGGATATAGCTCAGCAGCATAGTGTCTGTCTGGCAAGTGCAAGGTCTTGAGTTCAAACTGCAGTACAAAAATACAAAACAAACAAACAAAATAAACTATCTCAAAACAAATAAAGGGGACTTGGAGGTGGTGACTGGGGCTGTTGCTCAGTGAGAAGGTCCTAGGTCTTTTGATTTTTGAGACAGGGTCTCACTATGTAGTTCAGACTGACCTTGAAGTCACTATGTAACCCAGACTGGCCTTGAACTCAAGGTCATCCTCCTGCCTCAGCCTTTCCAAGTGCTAGTATTACATGCATGTGCCAGCACACCTGGGTATCTCCAGTATTAAAAAAAGATAATATAAATAAAGCCCAGGAGCTAAATAAGATATAGTATGACATCAAGAGCCTATATTTTACTTTCACGTCACTCTTATACCAATGACTGCAAGCAGAAAGAGTTATAAAGTGTAGTTATAGTAACTTGGTCACTGAATACCAGGGATAAGGAGTTAAACTAACCATCAATAGAAAAATGATAATAAAATTGAATATTAACCAGCTTTATATGTTCAAGTATATACTGCAATGCAAGGAAAAAAACACTGACACATGTAACTTGTAATAAATGGTGAACAATAAATGTAAGTGGTCTCCAAAAACAAAGATACACATTATTTTTCACAGTGGAGAGTCTTTTTTTGCCTGTCCTTAGAATCTTAAAAGGCTTAATGGGATACCTTTCCATAATTAGAGAAAACAGGATTGTGATTCAGAGTTCATGGAGCTAAAGCCACAGATTATGTTTAAACTGCCCTGTAAAAAGTGTATGTTCCTACTTCATATGAAACAGATATACACTCCTTATTTAAAAAAAAAAAAAACTACACATCTCTCTTTTGTAGGCCTGCACTCCATCCTGCCTAATAAATCCCTTTGACTCTTAAAAATTACAAAATTGAACAAGATACAGTGGCAAATTTTTAATAATAGTACATATTAAAAAGTACACTCAACCAGGAATAGTACCTGCCTGTAATCGAAGTACTCGGGAAGCTGAGGCAGGACTGCCTATGCTACCTGGTTAGCTCAAGACCAGCTTGAACTAAATAGCAAGACCCTGTCTCAAAAAACAAACAAAGCAAATTCAAATAATCTTTTACAAAATGAAACATGGAAATTTCTCCTTCCTTAAAAAGCTTTCCCTAATCGTTATGAAAAGCAATGACAGGAACAGAAAGTTGCCTTGCTTCCACCTCTTCAAACAGATTGTTAAGTCTTTTTTCTCCTTACTAGTATTAATCTTTAAAGCAAATATCTGGAGCATTTACCAATTCTCCAGTTATTTTCCTGCAATATATTCAAAACAAATACATGCCAAAGCATATGGTAATAGGGCAAGTCATCATCATTAATCACAATTCTGGCTTTGAAACATTTAAGAGTGTAATCATCTAAAAAGGTTGTATCAGATTACTATATCTAATGAAATATGTATAAAAATTTTAAAATGCCATAATACCTTTAGGTTTTATTTTCAAAACAGCACATACTAACCATAAACTATTCAAAGTAAATTATAAAGGTGTGATGGTAATATGAACACAGAAACTGAATTATAAACTGTGGAAGAAATCACTGATATATTCAGAGGAAACACTGGGGATATAGCTCAGTGGTACAAGTGCCTTCCTGGCAAGCACGAGGTTGCAAGTTTGATTCCCAGTACAAAAAAACATAAAGCTACAATTGATTAGCCTCAGGCATAATGATCTGGGACATATATATTTACATCTCTATGCTTAGATACCTGTACACAGAACTGCTAGGTTCAAGTATTCAGAGGATATAAGTTTCCAAATTTGCAACTATTTTTCAGAAGTCATTAAAATAATACCCAGGGTACAGCCACATTTTTCAACCTTTCAATTGGCAAAATATTGCTCCTGTTGAAGTTGGAGCATAATACTTTGAGACACACTTGGAAGTTTTTACAATAAAGGTCCTTTAAACTCCAAAGGACTTTTATTTATTGTTCTAAGAAGTAGATAAAAGATCTTTTAAAAAGAACTTTTTTTAGTTGTTACTCTTCCCATTTCAAAAAATATTAATGACCAGTATACAAAAGCATACTAATTACTGACTACTACTTTAGTTTTATAGAGAAGTACATAAACTTTGTAGCCTGTAATCTGGTTTATAGACTAGATTGTGGTCTACAAGTGAACTACTTTAGGACTGCCAGTTTAAAACTAGCTTCCAAAAGGTAAAGGAAAAGACTTGTTGTTAATCAGTCAAACCAAAACACTGCAGTACCACAGAGTTAACATTACAAATGACAGAAACATATTTCCTTGTCCTCCCTTCCTCAGTTTGGATTAACATGTGAGGGAGGGGGGTAGCAAAGCAAGACAGTGCGTTCTTAGTTTAAGTGATGAGAAATTACTATTTCAGATTTCCTATTATCTAGAGAACACAAAAAAAGCTTCATTCAAGTAAACAAAGTACAAATTTACAATTTTGATTGGAAACTACGAGAGCTAGAACTGACTTCTTTTGTGTATTCCCTCCTAAGAGTCAGAATGGCTGGGTGTAGTCCCAGTGTTTGCTGGTAAAAGCACTAATACCTCCAGGTATCTCTTTCCTCATCTGAAACATGTGCCTGTTCTCAGAATTAAGTGTTAACCAACGCCTAGTATGCTGTAAGGACTTCAATAGATATTGTCTATCAGTACATGGGTACTTTAGGCCTGCTCAAGGTTAGCCTTTTGGTATTTGCATTTCATTATCTGCTTAATTCAGCTGTACATAAATTTAGTCAAAAGTCTGGGTGTGAATTTCGAACTACTGATAATGGACTAGGAGCTTACTTTACTGAAGACAGTATAAAGAATGAGTTCCTCATCCCATCCCCAAATTAAATTTCTAATTTAGGAAGTGAAATTATACCAAGACTTTAAATTCTGCCCTTTATCTACTTAAATGTAGAGAGCAGAATCACCAGAACTACGCAACCCTGCAAATATGTTCATCCTGAAAAACCCTTCTTATTTTTAGAGGTATTGCAGATTAATTAGTATTGCTAAGGCTTTCTAACAAACCTACCAACTACATCTCCAACACTTTTGGTGGAAGAGGAACTAGTAAAGCCGGCCCAAACATGGCCAAATGGTTAAGGTCAGTATCGTGAACTTTACTTCGAAGAGCTCAAGACTATGAAGATAAAGTAGAAAGCAGGCACTCCATTTTTCTTCTCACTGTGCAAGAGTTGAAGCCACATGGCTCAAAGCCTTGCACACATAATACACTCATCCACCCACACTACACCATTCCAAAACCAAACTTTTATTTTTCAAGACAATTATATATTGAGACAAAACTCAAGAGTCCACATTAATAGACACAATTTTTTAAAAAGTGAGAAAGAAAAGCTGTTCCATGTAAGAAAAAAACCAACTCTAAAATGATCAAGGGTAGATGGATCTTTTTAGTCATTTGGCAATCCTCATTAATATGAATTGCTACAGGAAAGAATCACCAATGGATACTAAAACTAATAGAAATTTTGAGGATTAACAGCTATATATGCAGGCTCAAGGAATCTCCCTCACAAGACACTTACTAAAAATGGAAAAAGGAAATTTATGATGGAGAAACCTCCTAGGAACAACTTTTACCAACAGCTGAAAGACTGATTGACTGATTTTTGGTTTTTTGAGATAAGGTCTCACTGTGCAATTGAAGCTGGTCTTGAACTCACTATGTAGACCAGGCTGGTCCTGAACTCCCTCCCAGTGATCATCTGCATCACTCAGTTTGAATGCCGGGACTACAGGCATAAACCGCAACACCTGGCAAAAGTAAGTTTTACTATCACTAGCAATGAATCAAATTGACAATACATGCCTCCTCACGCAATGAATTTAAAGTTAACCAACACCAGTTTTGCAGTATTCTGTCAAAATTATAAAACTCCATTTAGCAGCATAATTAGTCACAGTTAAATCTGGCACACAACCCAAATGCCCATCAACTGAGGAATGGATAAAAATGAGGTGGTATTTTTATACAATGGAGTACTACTCAGCCACAAAGAAAAACCACATTGAGGCTTTTATAGGTAAATGGAAGCAACTTGAGACCACACTTGTAAGTAAAAATAAATCAAACTTACATGTGTAAATACCATAGCTTCCCTAGTGTAAAAAACTGAAATAAGATACAAAATCTTCAATACTGTGAAAGGGTTAAAAAAATTATAAAACTTGAATCTCTTCTTAACAACCCATCAAATAAGCCAAAAAAACAGGTCTTGAAATATAAAGACTGTTCCAAATTATAGAAACCAAAAGAGACAGGACCACCATCGCATGCAACTCAAGATTCTGGGTTTTCTCTTGATATAAACATACTGGGATAACTGATGAAATCAGAGTTAACCGTATTCAGATTATCTGATATAATAGTATTCTGTTAAATTCATTATTTTTGGTTGGAACTTAGGGCGCCAAGCCAACCAGTAAGCAGCCAGCTGCCCTGGGAAGTGACTGTGGTCTGGGGAGCTGCGGCCACCCAAGGGCGGGGAAACAAGAAGTCAGAGTGTTTTCTGAGATCCGCGCCATGTTGGAACTTAGGGCGCCGAGCCAACCGGTAAGCAGCGGGGCGCGGGCTTAGAATCAAACATACCCCCTCCCAGTTAACAATTGGGATCCAGGGATCTGGGTATCTCTTAGTAGGTGACCATATTTGGTACAGCAAGTCGGGGGGAGTTTCCTTCTACTATCTCTGAAGGCAGATATTTTTATCGCCGTTTTGCTTTGTCCTGATTAACGGTGTTGCTCTATTCAATACTCTGTGTTGATGTGTTCTATAATGTGTATTTCTTTGATTTTGCTGTACCTAGTAGAAGAACAACTATTGTGAAGACAACGAGATATACAATGTTGCCTGTTACTCTTGTCCTGCTGACCTGCTTTGATGTT
>PVJX010046870.1:0-12127 GCA_004027295.1 Dolichotis patagonum | reverse complement strand
AATGGATGGATGGATGGATGGATGGATGAGTGGATGTACGAACAAGTAGATGGATGGATGGTGTCTTAGTTACTTTTTACTCATCACTGAGACAAAACACCTGACGCCCAAATCCGGGAAAGGAAAGGTTTATTTCTTACAGTTTTTGGAGGCTTCAGTCCATACTCAGTTGGTTCCAAGGCAGGGTGGCATGGCGGGGCCGCAGTTCATGACGGCTGCAAACAGCAAGGTGGAAACCGGCAAAAGAGAGATACACCTTCTTCCTGCCATTACATCACATCCTGGCTCCACCCCCTAGGAGGGTGTAGCACTGACACCATCAATCCAAGCACTAGACAATGAACCAGTCACAAATGTACAATGCAAATACATGAGGCCTGGGGGCCACTGACATAAACCATGACAGATGAATGGATGGATGGATGGATGGATGGATGAGTGGATGGATGGATGACTGGATGGATGCATGAATGAGTAAATGGATGGATGGGTGGATGAGTATGTGGATGAATGGTAAATGAATGGGTGGATGGATTAATTGATGGAAGGAAGGAGAGGGGTGAATTGGCATGTAGATGGGTGGGGAGAGTATTCTTCTCAGATGAATAAATATAAATTGAATATAAATATATGAAAAAATGCTCAACATCTTTGATCATCTGAGAGATGCAAATTAAAACAATACTGAGATTCCATCTCACTCCAGAAAGAATAACTATCTTCAAGAAATCAACCAACAACAAATGCTGATGAGGCTGTGTGGAAAAAGGAACCCTTGTCCACTGTTGGTGGGAGTGTAGCCTGGTGCAACCACTGTGGAAATCAGTATGGAGGTTCCTTAAAAACCTAGGATTAGAGGACCCATTCAACTGAGCTAATGCCCTTCAGGGTATCTTCCCAGGAAAAATTAAAAACAGCATACCACAGCAATATGTATGCACCCATGTTTATAGCAGCACAATTTTTAACAACTAAATCTTCAAAACAACCCAAATGCCCATCAAACTGAGGAATGGATTAAAAAAGTTGTGGTTTTTAAAATATAATGGCATACTACTCAGCCATAAAGAAGGATAATAATGAGACTTTTATAGGTAAATACATGCAACTTGGGACCATACTCATACATTAAATAAATCAGACCCACCAGTGTAAATGTCTTATTGTCTCACTAGTATGAGAAACTGAACAAGCAAATAAGATCCAAAACATACAATAGATATTGTGAATTGGGAAGAAATTGTTCAAAAGAAAAGAGAAATTGTGATGGGGAAAAGTGGAAATGAAGGAATGGAAAAGAGGAAAATTGATATAGATATAGATATAGATATAGATATAGATATAGATATAGATATTTAAGACAGTTATACAGCTAGTTTCTCTTAGTTCACTGAAAAGAAAGGTTTGTGCTAATATTATCTAGACATTGTTTCATGCCTACATCTTGTACTCTGAGTAACTACTATGAAGATAACAATACACAATGTATTGTCTCTCTTCTTTTAGCCCACTTGGAATCTGTGTTTTATTGTTTTTATTTTTCTCTTGAAAATAAAAGTCTACATAGAAAATAAAGATAATTTTGAGCTATTAAACAAATAATTTCTAACAAACGGAACATAAAACTTCAGCTTCCCAGGGCAGGAGAAATGTTCCTCTGGAGGGCCTTTATTTTTGCCCCACAGCATTTCCGTTGGGCAAATCAGATGACACTTTTGATCTTATTCCATGACGCACCTCCGCACACCTCCCACACCTCCTTTATCTGCCCCCTTCCCCTGCTTTCCTCCCAGCTGCACTCAGACAGCGGGCCCATGCCCGGCAGCTTGCAGGCCTGCACTG
Organism: Dolichotis patagonum; assembly: GCA_004027295.1. Lineage (NCBI taxonomy): Eukaryota > Metazoa > Chordata > Mammalia > Rodentia > Caviidae > Dolichotis > Dolichotis patagonum. The sequence continues at coordinate 10,285 of PVJX010046870.1, read as the reverse complement.
CCAGCCCCACCCAACGCGCACACCACGCCAGGCCACCACCTCTGCGCCCCGGCTGCTGCTCCCAGATGATTTTCACCTGTTCCTCCTTCAGCACCGTCATAGCCAACAGTCACTGTGCTATCTTGGGACTGCGCATCTTTAAAATTATTTAAAGGCTTTAAAAGATGTTTTTTTAAAAAACAAAATGAGCTCGAGGAGGAGCGCCTCCCTTCCCCTTCTGTTTATGATTTGCATGGCCAAGTTCGCTGAAGTGGAGCACGAAAACCCGCTCTGGGTTCCCTCTCCTTGCTCCTCCAAGGTCCGGGTTGTTTTGCTCGGCTACCTGCTACAGAGCGACTTCCCTGGCATGGATCTCCAAGTCAGCCTCCTTCACCTGCCTCCCACGGCCATGCACAGGGTCCCCGGTGAGATCGCCTGCCCTCCGCCACCTCTCATGGGCCACATTTTCCTTAATGTCACCCCCTCCCCCGCAGCAACTCCTGCCCTTCCCACCCTCAGCACCCAGAAGAAGACTCAGTTTCCCCACCTGGTCCAAGTTGATTTTCCCACCATGCCTTGCTGGGTGGCTGTTTCTCTGGCCTCCCAAACACAGAGGCATCCAGAGAGGTGGGACCAAGCCACCACCTGAAGCTGGCTGAGCAACCCCACTTGCATTTATCTGCATTGTTTGTAAAATGCATAATTGAAGGAACCAAACCACAAGACTCCCCCACTCCATCAGAAAATGAGTTCTCAGCTTTCAATGCAAACTCTCTTCATACTATGAAAAAATCAATACCAGAAAATATGGGGAAAGGACTGAAAATAACACCTTACGGTGTCTGAGAAAATACATTCTGCTTGCTTTGCTAAATCTAGCATAAATACCCTTGCAAACTAGAAACCATCTCAAGACACACACTAGCTGGTTATTCTGTACAGAACATTAACTGCACCACTGTGAACAAAATGAGGAGGAATGCACATTAACATCAAGGGGTATTTTCACCTTAGTCACCATAATTTCTCTGAGTCTAATAGAAACGTCACTGAAATTAAGTTTACTTTATTCCTTCTTGACATGGTTTGATGCCATTTAAATGCACTCTCTCACCTGTGTGTAGGGTGACTCCAGAGCCTTTATGGTGTTTGATGACAGTGTCATGTGAAAACACAAGCACGAAAAGCACACAGCACTGATGCATTTTCCCTTGAATTATAACCGGGATGTGCTAAAGTGCAAAAGCAAAACCACCAAGAAAGCTGCGCGCAGAGGTGGCTGCTGTCTTTGAGGACCCCATCATTCAGGACGCAGTGATGCCCGGCTCACATGTGCCCCTGCTGTGTAACCTCTCGGTATGGCTCAGTCAGCATTCGACAGGCACCCGTGCTGAGAGCCGGGGTGGACGCAGGTCTGGGTGAGCTGGGGTGGGGGACAGGCTCTGGCCTCTGCCGGGCAGGTGTCAGATGATGTCAAGATCCAGCATCATGTGGTCCCACGACCCAAGCAGTGGGCAGGAATGTCTCCCAGGTCCCTCCACCGCCCGGAGCACATGGCTAGCCCACGAGCCCTGGCCGGTGACCTCTGCATCTGCAGGCGCAGCATTTCTCTGCGTTTGGCAGAGCCCCTGTGCACCTTGAGAATAATCCTCTTGGGGTGCCAGGTGCGCTGCATGGGAGCAGCTCCCCTGAGCAAAGGGCTGGGACATGGAGGCACCAATCAGGGGTGGAAGTGACCACAGAGAGGCTTCTAGTCACATCTCCAGAGAGTCCCATTTGCTTGTGAATCTCTTTCACTTCAGGTTGGGAATGAGAGTCACCCACTCTCAATTCGGCTTGTGCACTCGTGGTGAGCAATTAGATTCCACGCCATTCAACAGCAGGACACAGGAAGAAGAGCAGGCTTTGCCAGGTGGAGGCTACGATGGGGCTTCAATCAGCAGCCCAGAGTCACCATCTCAGTGCTTAGGGAGAGACTTCCTGTCTCTCTCGCCTAAAACCAACTCACGAGCAGGGCTGGCTCCCTGTGGAAGCTCCGGGGGACCATGGGTCTCCTGCCTTTCCCTGCGCTACGGTTCTGCCCTCCATCTTCTCAGCCTGCTGTGTTGCATGTCACCCTCTGTCTCTCTCCTGCCTCCCTCTCCCACTGCTGAGGACCCGCTGGCCACACTGGTCCACCCAGAGAAGCCAGGCACTGCCCCTGTGTTTGAGGCGGCTGACTAGCCATCTCCATCCAGCTGCTTGCAGGATTCCCCTTCGCTGCACAGCCCAGCATGGTCATGGGTCCTGGGGCCCAGAGGTGGACACCATCAAGGGCCATTTTCCTGCCCAGGAAACAGATTCTCTGTCCCAGGCTTCTGTCAGCCTTGGATCTGTGAGGTGACAGGACAAAGAGGGCTTTCCTGGCACCACCCACATGGCAGTGACCAAGAGCCCCACTTTGGCAACTGCACTGCTTCATGCAGAAACCAGCAGCAGCCAGGAGAGGCCCCACAATGCAGCCACCAAACAGCCTGCCATTCTGCACTTCCCATGAGAAGCTGGAAAGTCTCTGCAGTGTGTGCGCTCATCCTGGGTTAGGTCACCAACCAGCCGGAGACAAGAACACACGTACTCCAAGGTAAGAACGGAGGCAGGGAGGCCAGGGCAGGCCAGAAAACATCACTGTGGGAGGATTCTGGATGGGGGATCCACCTGCATCCCTTCCTCCACCAGAGGAGCCCCTAGATTCCAGAGATACACAGAGGGCCGCCCATGGGGAGCTGCCTTCCTTCCAAGACCCTGCGGATCCTCCTCCAGCACCCCCACACTCTCTTGGCTTCTAGACTTGCCCAGACTCAAGCCTCAGCAGGTCTGTACATACAGGCGCACGGATTAATGCAGTCTCCGGAAGTGGGTTAGGCCTCCCAGGAGTGGGCAGTTCCTGAGACAGTGGGTTGGTGTGAGTGGAGCTGACCCTTTGGACTCCCTCTCCCTCTCTCTCTCCTCCTCCACCTTGCCAAGTGACACCACCTGAACTCTGTGACGCACCCAGGGGCCCTCATCAAATGCTGCCATCGTGATTTTTGAACTTTCCAGTCACCTGAATTCTGAACCACAAAGAACTTTTCCTTATAAAATCCTCAGTCTGAGGTATTTTCATTGCGGCCCACACCAAACTAAGACAACCACCAAAATTAAAATCACAATCCACTTCAAGGAATGATGTCAAGGGACATCCTCAGATAGCCACCGAAGACCAGGAGCAGTGAACACAGCAGTGAGCACAGCTCAGCAGCAGCAAATAGGAAGCCCTGAGGGCTGCCACGGAGAGGCGAGGACCCTGTAGCTCATGCCCGCATGCACATGGACGAGGAGACCTCCGAGGACGCTGTCAGCGGAAGCAGTGCACTGCTGAGGGGCTGCACACTGCAGTCCTACATGCATTTTACAAGCATGAGCCTCAGCTGCTGCTTGCATTCTGCTTCAGCAGAAGGAGGGGAAGAAGAGCAACTCCAGGGCCCAGGGCACTTGGTACCATGCACTCTCCACCATGGAAAACAAGCCCATGAATAGCAGCAAAATATGAGATCTGTTCCTGCAGGCTACGTAAAGCCGCGGTGTACAAACAAAAGACTAAGTTTAACAAGACGAGCAATAAAAAAACAGGCCCCCACCGATCCTGCACACCTGCTAGGTATACGGGAGGGTGCTAAGCCCACTGCGGACTGCTGGGAAACGGTTTAATAACAGGAGTAACTGCAGCATCTCCCCACCGCGCAATCAGTATCCCAGTGGGAGCACAGGCCTAAGGGGTAGCACACACTCCGAAGAGACAGGCCAACACCGACCAAAACGTTCCCCCGTGTCCTAACTCTGCCCACGTCGGGACCCAGCTGCCTTTTCTGATGAAATCTATGGCGTGTGTTAAAGTCCCTTTACGAGGCTGAGCTCCTGCCTGCACAGGACCCAAATCAACAAATGCCACAGGACAAACGGGCAGCCCAGAGGGCACGGCGACAATGTGTGTCTCTCCCTAACACAGTGCCAGGGTTACAATGGGCCCTGGAAGGTCAGCGGGCCAGAGCACGCTGAGCACGTGGGGAGGACCTAGGACCCGTTTGCTCCTGATCCTCTGAGGGAGGCTCCAGAAAGAGCTGGAGTCAAGAGACAGAAGGGAGGGCAGAGAGGAGGAGGGAGGGAGAGGGATGGAAGAAGAGGAGGACTGCTTCCCAGGGACCCTGGCCTTGAGGAAGGGGACAGGAGGAGTAGGAAGGTGAGGACAGAGGGCCTCAGGTGAGGTAGAAGCTGAGGCCCACACAGCCTGCTGGAGAAGACAAGGCCACTCCTGTCCACACCATCACCTGCCGCAGGAAGCTCTCCAGACGCTGTTCCTCCCGAGGGCTTCTGGGAATCCCTGCACTGGAGACCTCGGCCACGTCTGCTTGCTTGCTGGTCTCACTACGTGAGGGGCCAGGCAGCTTCTCTGCCTCCACTGCGGCAGACATGAAAGTGAACTCACCAGAAGAGGCCAGGGCAGGGCAGTGGGGGCAGGCAGTGGGTAAAGTCCCAACTGCAGCTCTAGGGCAGCAGAAGTATTGCACCATTGTGGATTTTACAGTTGTTATGGCTTAGATCTGAGATGCCCCAAACATCTCCTGTGTTTGGGAGGTAATTAGATTATGGGGTATTACACACAGCCATGGATCCGCCAGTTCAGAGCTGAATGTGCTAACAGAGGTGGTGATAGGATGTGACCTGGAATTGCATGTCTTGTCCCCAGCTCCTCCCTTCTCAGTTTCCTGGCTACCATGATGTGAGCATCCTTTATCCGACCCTTGCCCTGTGCTGTTTCTGCCTTACAGCAAGCCAACCATGGACTGAACCCACTGGAAACTGAGCCAAATTCAACCTCCCTGCCTTTAAGTTGCAGGTACCAGGTATTTCTGGGAAAACTGGCAAGTGCAGTGGCTTAGTGTCCCCAGAGGGCCCTGTGACTTAGAAAGATCATCTCAAAATAAAAAACTAAAAACAGGGTGGGGTATAGCTTAGTGCAAAGGGCCTGGGTTCAAGCTCTAGTATTGAGAGGAAGAAGGGGAGACACAGAAAGACAGAGAGAGAAAACAAGGAAGGAGGGAAAGGAAAGGTGAGGAGAGAGAGAAGAAGACTCAGTGAAATTTAACCTACTGGTGACCCAGGTGCAGATTCCCTCTGGCCCGAGGACGAGATGAGGCCACACCCATCACACCCACTCACAGCCCTGACGGCTGGTGACATGCTGACCAGTCTTAGAAGCTGCTTTGGCCACAGTAGAATGCATTTTGGGGGTAACACCAAGGTCTCTCCTTGGAGTTGGTGGCAGGGACCTCAGTCTCCTCTGGATAAGGGTCACTGGTGTCACCGCTTATAGCCACCCACTGCAGCTGACACATCTGCCTTCTGAGCCTAGCACTGCTGTGGTCCAACATCAGGTGACAAGGGGGTTGTGGGACAAGCCTCAGGCTGCAAAGGCCCCCAGAGGAAAAGCGCAGCTGGGTCCCTAGCTGCTCAGACACAGGCAGTAGGTCTCCTCCAAGTGGGTCAACTCAGGTGGGTTTGGAGGAGGCAAGGCTCGTGGGCTCATGTGCTCACTCGCTGTCCTGGAACGTGTGGCAGGCAGCCTGACACAGCAGTCCCAGGAAGCCCATCAGGGCAGCAAGCACGAAGCCTTCAGGGCGAGCAGACAGAGCCCAGGGCCATCGGGCTGACGCTGCGTGCTGCCAGCCCCTCGGCCAGCCCAGAGCCCAGGCTGCCGCCCTGCAGGAATAGAAGGACCAACTGTGCTCTCCCAAAGCAAAACACCTGGATGAGACACCGAGGCTGGGACAGAATTTTCTACCACTTAGTCTGCCTGACACTGGAGTGTGTGATGTCTGGGGCACTGTCCCTGCAGGAGCTGCTGTGCAACACGGCAGCATGGTCCGTGTCACAGAAGTCACCGTGGGCCCCAACAGCAGCAGCCTCCTCATCCCCAATGCGTTTAACCCTAAGTGAACACCTGCACCCCATTTATTTGTGTTTGCCGCCAACTTACCCAGAGGAAATGACCTCTTTACGTGCCGTACCTCTCGCAGAGCCTGTACTTCCCAGCACAGGAGCGCCCAGTCCATTCCGGGGCTTCGTATCTGGGAAGGGGAAACCACATCTGCAGAGGCCTTTTCCCCCTGCAGAAGCCAATCATGAGCATCCAGCTCGAGCTCTGCCAGGGAGGCCAGGGATGCCCTCTGCGTCCTGCCCCGGGCTCCCCATGGACGCTCCCCTGCCCCGCCCTGGGCACTTTTGCAGTGATGTTTCTCCTGAGGCGTGAGCCCCATGGACATCCACAGGATCCCTGCCTCCTCAGCTGCCACTGCTCCTTTAGCTTCAAGCGCGCGAGAGAACTCGGATGATGCCTCTGTCTCCACAGACAGGCACGATGGCAGTGTTTCTTCCAGGCTCGGTCCCCTCTTGCAACCCTCAGGCCACCTGCCCTGGGAAGAGCAAGGCACCGCACTGCTGCAGGCAGCATCTGAGCCCCAGCGGGCCTGGGAACGTGGACGGAGACCTGACCCAGCCTAGCAAGAGCCCCCAACCTGAGTGTCCAGACCTGAGGGGACGGCAGTGCGGAGGGCTAGGGGATGAGTCCTCTGAGCACAGCTCTGTTCAGCAAAGATCCAGAGGGGAGCTCAGAGGACAGATGCCAGAAGAGCTGGAGAAGGCAGAAGAACTCCCGGGCTGAGAGAGGGAAGCCCAGCCCTGCCAAAGGCTGACCACAAAGCAGCCCTGGCCTCCAGCCTGGGATGTGGGCAGACCCCTGCGGCTTCACCGCCCCAGGTGGATGGAGGTTATTACAGCAGCCCTGCAAACCCAGGCCAGGGGCACAAAGGGGCCCTGGGGATGGCAGTGACTCAGCTGTCCCTTCCTCCTTCGCCAAGAGCTCCTCCTCAGAACAATCACTAGCCCTCTTGTTAACCTCCAGTGAGAGCAGTGAAAATTCTCACAAAAAGCAGAGTAAGAGATCTTTAGCCTGTCCACTGACATCTAACACCGTCTCTGCAGACTGGTTCTGAGGGACAGCATGGGGAGACACTGGGTTACAGAGGACTGTGACAGCAAAGCTGCAGGTATAACCAGTAAACAGGGTTGTCACACAGGGGTGACCAAAAACTACCATGAACACTGGATTTTAACACTTTTATTATAGTAGAAGATTCATTTGCCCCCGCCAGCCCATCTTCCTGCCACTCTCTGAAGAAGTCTGGAAGACCTTTCCTGAGCGTCTTCATGATCAAAAACACGATGAATGCTGCTAGCCAGTGCCACCAAATGTAGAGGGCGATTGGTAAACAATTAGTGTCCTCCTCCACCTCATTCATCGAATCTGGCACCAGCCACTTTTGGCTCTTTTCCAGTCCAAATGACCATGAAAGGGAAGCCGGGCAGCACAGCACCAGCGGACATCCGCATTTCAAGAGCGGTCAGCAGAAGGCCTCTTCTACCTCACGCTCCTGACCGCCCGGCAAGCAGGGTGCTCCGCTCCTGCTGCTGCTCTAACGATCACCGCGCCTAGTGACGGGAACCTCACTCCACACAGCTTGGGGCGCAGAAGTCCTGATACCGAGATGTCACCAGGGCTGCTGTTCTCTTGGGGGCCTTGCGGGGGAAGCTGTTCTTCACTGTCAGAGCATTTCACCCACAATCTGAGTGAGCGAAAAGGGCCAGGCACCCACGAGGCCCGTGGATGGCAGACGGGAGGTGACATGCCAGGAGGGTGGGTGAACGTGAACGGGCAGAGAGCAAAGGGGCAGCTCGGGACTCGGCAACGGCTGCGCTGAGCGGGCAAAAGCTGGGGGGACAGAGCGGATGCAAAGACGGTGCTATGGGAAGGGAAAGTGGTGCCATTTGCCAGTGGACATGGTGGGGACGGGCAGAAGAGTCCTTGAGGAGCCCCGTGAGGCTCCTGCCAATGGCACATGCACCGAAGCCACCAGTTGGGTCGTGATGGGCAGGAGCCAGGGAATCTCGGCCTGAGATGGCACCGAGGGCCCAGCGGGCCACCTCCTGAGGAAGCCCAAGGAGAGCACAGCTGAGGTCCCAGGAAGGGCTGCCGGCGAGGGGCTGGGACTGGCAGGGACTGGGCCCCGTGGACCCCTGCCCCAGGAACCTCAGGTCGGCTTGGATCATGCACTCTCTCCTGGACAGGCTCATGTGGGGGCGGGTTTCAGTTATTTATTTAAGACGGTACTGGGAGATGGACCCAGGGCCTTCACCCAGAGCTATGTGCCCAGCCTCCAGACATTTTTCTTGAGACAAGGTCTAAGTTGCTAATTTGCCCGAGTGTGAGCTCTCGGGCCTCTGCCTCTGAGTGCCAGGGGCGGGCAGCATGGGCCACTGCATCCCGACCACCTGTTCCATGCGGCCAGTTTCCTGCCTTCTAACCACGCACCGCACTCCATCACACGGCACCATTGCAGCCATGGCTCCTTTCCTTTTGTCCCAGTAGGAAAAGAGCAAACAACCCATGCGCTCTGAGCTCTGGGCGGGGCCCCTGGGCTTGAGGCCCCCGCGGCTGAGATGACCTTCTGTCATCTGAGCACCTGGGCTGCAGTGCTGTCACAGTCCCCTGGAGATCGCAGCCGGATCACAGAGCGGAAGGAAAGGAACCGCGGGGGCTCCTGCCGACCCTTAGCTGACTCGGGGATCAGACCTGGGGCTCCGCCCTCTGAGGAGCTGGTCCTCCCGCCCTGGAGCGGGGGCCATGGGGCTGACACCAGGGCACTGCTTCCCTGGGCCCAGCGCAGCCTGGGGTGTCCTCCACCAGGCGAGGACATCGGCCGACGGCTGACTCCGTGTTCCTCAGTGCTTCTCAGCCCCTCCAAAGAGTTGCAGAAAAATACAAAAACTCCCCATTCTGCTCTAGCTTTTCCTGCCCAAATGTCTATAGAGGGGAAAAAAAACCCTCATAAATATTACTAGCATTTTGGGGAAGTAGTAAGACATGCCGTACTGTTTCATAAAAATATGATGAAAATAATTATATGGAATAAGCCACATAAATACTTGAAGACTTTACTGTACACACATCTAACTGAAATGGCAAGAACACAGTGGATAGACTTTATGCACAACACTTGAAAATGTACAATACAAAACCAGTTTATTAGCATTCTAATGCCACAGCAGCACGGAATAGAAAGAATACATAAAAAAAACCCAAATGGAAATTCTTCTTTCAATTTACCAATCATACTGTATATTTCCAAAGCTGCCTCCTGAGCCCATCTCCCCGAGGACCAGAACCTCGGACCTGGGCTCCGGGACAGCAGGGCACGGCTCCACGCGGCCTCCAACTCGGCCATCCCATGGGGCACACGACACGTATGGGGCTGGGGACCTCCCAGGCCAGTCCACGTCGGGAAGCAGGACTGGTGCTGACAGTCACAGGCCTGCGCTGGCTCCTTCCCGGGAATGCACAAGGGTCTGGAGTGTCACACACTTAGGGGGGTGCATGACCCTCCCCCCGGATGCTTCGGTATTTAGCCATGTCTTCTGGGAAAACTTTAGAAAGCTCTTGAATCAACAGGCTTTTAAATTTCTATGAAGAGAAACACACACTGTCAAAATATTTGCATTTGGGTGCCAGCACACACCCCCCAAGGAGCCCTCAGAATTCAGAGGGGCCCCAGAGGCTCGGACACCAGGCTCCCCCTCTCCAGGTGTGCCCACTTGCCCCGTGCATGCACAGTCACGGAAGCGCATGTGTAGCCATGGCACAGGGCACTGCCAGCACCTGCAAGGACCTGCACAACTTCTGCTGCCCGCCAGGAGAACAAGCAGCCCTGGCAGGAGCCTGCCACACAGACGACACAGCAAGAATTTCAAACGCTGTTTAAGAAAGCGATCAGTCACTGAACCACAGCAGACTCAGTAAGTGCGGGCAGCCGGGCACAGCAGGGTGCCCGGGGACCCTCCCTACGGCAGACGCCCTGGCTCCGGAGCTGCCCACTTCCTTCCAACCCTAAAAGCAGCTACGTCCACCAGCGCCAACCAAGAGGCTCCTGGGACGGGCGGTTGCTCTGCGGGGGCAGAGTGGAGTAAGCTCGGAAGCACAGGCCACTGAGGAGTCATCCCAGAGCGCTCTCCTCTTCCACGCTACAGTAACTGTAGGCATTTAACATGAGCACACAGGGCTTTAAACATGCTCCACTGGACTGTGACCGGAGACAGAGGAACAGAGATAAACTGCTGAGCCACCCGGTCTCTGCCTGGGGCCACTAAGGAGGGAGGGAGAGGGACAGAGGGAGGGAGA
>PVJX010046869.1:0-12132 GCA_004027295.1 Dolichotis patagonum | reverse complement strand
TTTTTTTTCTTTGTCCTTAGTTTCTTCCTCGGTCATGAGAATCTCTCTCCTTTCATCTGATCTTGCACATGGTGTTAAATTTCAGCATCTGAGCTGTTTCTCTCAGACAGGCTCTCCACCCTGCTACTTATCAATCTGCCACCTTTGTTTAAATTCTTGAGGCAAGACCTTTTTCTTACCAGTAAGAGTTCTGTGTGCTTGCTTAAAGTAATTAAAATGCTTCTTTTATTAGACATCTCCTTGATCAAATCTTTAACTTCTTATCAGTGTCACAGGGAAGCTCTGCTCCAAAGATAAGAGATGTTCTCTTTCCAACCCAAAAGGGGGTTCTAGAGAGCTGGAGCCTTAATGAAAGGGTTAGGGCTTTGATCTGTGGCAAGCAATAGCCCTAATGGGCCTTGAATATGAACATTTAAGGAAATTTCAGTACCCCATAGAAATTCAGTTACTTTTCTTAAAATGTGTTCATGAGTTGACCTGCCAGAATCCCTATAAAGGTGTCCTGGGGAAAATAATACTGTTAAAATCCATCTCCTACACCTTCTTGAAATTATATTCCTGTGGCACCATTTGACCTTCACATAACTCTGGAAAGCCCCTTCATCAATCACAGAGACACTTCCCTTTGCCCTTGAGACCTTTCAAGGGAATTAGACTTTGTCCAGTTATCTCCACATTGAAGATACATATGTGTTTTCAAAATAATGTATATGTTTTCTCACTGGATTAAACCATTCTTGTGGGCAAAACAATAGGGAAAATCCTATTAGAAGAGATTATTCCCTACTGGAGAACTCCATGGTGTCTGAAAAAACATTTAACCAGTCAAATTATTTGTTCTTTTTGTTATGCATTGGCATTTTTCCAACACTGCCATTGTACCTATTGTCTTCAATTCTCTAGATTGGTAGAATTCACCAATGGAACAATTAAGATTCAAGTGACAAAACTGATAGAGTTTTTTAAACTTCTCTGACCAAAGACTCTTCCACTGGTTTAGTTCAACCTTTCTTGTAATTTTTTTTGAAAACCGTCCATGTTTTCCTGAAATAATAGCAGAAAAGACCATCTGACAGATCAACTAACATATGAGCCAACTTTCCTCCAAGGAAATGATCTTCACTACTGTCAATGTCTTATTAAAACTTGTACCACAAAAAAATCTTGAGTAATTAAAGACAACTTGAACATAAAGGGTCCAGGAGACAAAAACCCAGAAATTGTGAAAACTGAAAGTAACATCAAATAATCCTGAATTCACTAAAAGGAACCCTATGAGGAGTTATGAAGCAATTCTTATGAGAGAATTTAAAATTCATTGCCCTTAGATTCATATTCCTCATTTTAAGGAGGCATCCCTCCAGATTGGACCACCACATCCACTACAGACTTTTAACATACTATCCAGTTCTACATCTTCAGTATCAGAACAAGAAAAATATCAAAATCTTTCAGCCAGCTACTACCAAGTTATAGGATTAAAACTGTAAGTATTTTTATGTTTCCTGTATGTTCTTGCTAATGATTAGAAGTATTCATTCATTTCACAAGTGCTTTTTTCCTACCAGTCACTCTCCTGTACCTTAAAATTTGAGACACTTGACTGGCAATCTGTAAATATGAATAATATCCCTTTTAGGAGATATTCCAATTATTCATTCTTAGAATAAATTTTGTTAAGTGATAATTAACAAAGTAGAACTACACTGTTTCCATTTTGTTTGATTCTTATTTTTTAGGATACATTAATTACAAAGGACCTCACTTAGTAAAGAACTCTTAGCAGTATCTTACATAATTATTTTCAACCCAACCATTTTGTTGCCATTGATACTAATGACCAACTACTTAGGAAATCCTTAATGGACAGCATGTTGCAACATTCATGACATCCTATAGCATAGTTTTCCCTTAAACCCATCATCTTCACTTTTGTGGTAAGAAAACCATCAAAAGCACAATAAAAAGCAACAAGAGAGTTGGAATCATCTGGTGGACAAAGATTCCCACATCAACTAATCTGAACAGTTGCTAAAATCAACAACTTTCACTATTATCTCACAGCTGAAATTGGGGCAAATTTCATATTTGAATCTTGCTAAAGGCAGAGGAAGTGGAAATATTGCCTACAGAATATATTTATGAATAAATGGATTTTTAAAATTTAAGTAACATTTTCTGTCCTATCTATTTTCAAGTTCTATCAGGTAGCATTTTACTAAAAATGACATCTTGGAATTCTTATTTATTGGCTTATTGAGTGGCTTTGTAAATGAAGGGATATATTTTTAAATTTAATATTTCTTCACCAGCAACATAAATTGAAAACACATCCTGTTAATCCCAGAAGGGTCAGGATTTAGCCACAGGAGGATAAAAATGAAAAAAGAAAATGGCAAATGATGACTTGAGACCAAATTTATTATTTTCAATCGCATGCTTTGGAATTCTTTTCAACAATATGAGGAAAATAGACATTGATGTGAATCCTGAAGAAGGCCTATCCAACACATACCATTGGAGTAGACCTCAGGAAAGCAAATACTCCATAATTGTTCATGTGAATGTGCTTAAAGGAAGTGTCAAGAGTTAGAAGAGGGTTAACATGTCTGGGATCCAACATAATCTTCACCCTTTAATTCTTCAGTGCTCTTTCTTTGTTCTTCTTATGGCCAGGCCATCAGTAGCCTCCAGAGCAGCAGCCAGAGCCACCAGACTGCCGTCTGTTGCAGCAGTTGCAATCACTACTGCAGGTACAGTGACTGCCACAGGTACAGCCGCCACCACTGCCACTGTTGCAGCAGCCAGAGCTCTGGCGTCGGTGACAAAGAGATTGGCGTGGCCTGTGGTGGCTCAGGCAGCAGCCCCCACCTCCAGAGCTACAGCAGCCCCCCAAGCTGGAGCTACAGCAGGTAGAGACTGGAAGAAGGCAGGGGGCTGGGCACTTGGAGGTGCTCTTAGGGGGACACTTAGGGGAACACTTAGGGGGACACTTGGGAGGAGGCTGGCACTGCTTCTGGTTCTGCTGGCAGGACATCTTGGCAAGACTTAAGAGACCCTAGATGAAAGAATAAAAACTCACCACATATTCACTACTCACAGACTATATTTTTTATATTTTTGAAATACTTCCCTAGGTGATGGGGAGGGACAGAAAAAACACATAGATATACAGAGACCAAGTTGAAGTAAACAGCATATATTCTTCACTTTCATACTTCCAGAGAATTCCTAACATATGATGACTGGATAAATCTAACAGTATTCAAGATACCGAGATTGACGTTCCACACTATTTAAGGTATTTTGAGGATAATTTAAGTCCATAACTAGTCTAGGCATACAACTATTCATGGGATTCAGCAATTCATAGTGCTATAATCTCCGAGTATATACACCTATAAATTTGAGTCTATATAACTCAAGTTTCCTCACAGTATTGAGTTCAGCCACTGGAACCACCTGTACTTTACCTCTCACATTACAGCAATAATATTTTCTGCTCTTTCCAGAGCAACTCACTGCTTTTGACCATCTATCTTTGCCCACTCTACTCTGCTACTTCTTCCCACTCCACTGCTCCCTCTTCCCAGAGTACCTCTCCAGCACCCTCTCCACTCCCCTTCTGGGCTCTCATAGAAGCACTCACCCTGATCTCAGACACAGCCACAGATGTGTCCCAGAGGAGGCATAGCAGATAAGCAGCCAGAAGCAGGGACACATTTATATGAAACCTTAGGGCTGGGCTTTAGATGAGCCATGGTTCTGGAATGAGCAGGATGTGACTGCTGCATAAGTGGAACACATGAACAGTTGCACCTGACCTAACACTTCCTCTTTGTTCTTCCTGCTAGGCTAGGTGTGAGGTGCCAACTATCCTCTTCAAGTCAGAGCTTTGGTGTGGAGCTTTCTGTAAGTCATATTATTTTCCTCAACTCTAACCTGCTTGAGGAATCTCATGTCTTTTTCATAGAGGATTTCAGTATCATGTTCACTGACAGTCATTTTTTCAGGGGACAATGTGGGTGCCCTTCTTTCTCATATCTTTTTGACCCAGAACCTTTCTATCACAAGAAGGAGACTTTGGACCACCTGGGGTCCAGCACCTTTGGGAAAAGTTTAGCCTGATGTTATTAGGGTCTCCTCTACAGTTGTGCACATGTCTCACATGTTTCCCAAAGCCAGTGATTAGCTAGAGGCAGTTGTGGGTATCTCTTTACATTTCTTTATTCAATATCTTTGATGAACATATACTTTTTAGAAAAAATCTCACTGTATATATTTGACATTATATCACTTTTCAGGTCTCAAGCCAGTCCTTTGGAGTAAATATTTCCTTTTTTTTAATTAGTTCAAGTCTATCTGCCTATCTAGGGAACTAGGTCCCATTCCTCAGTGAATCAGAACCTTTCACATAGACATACCTCTAAGAATTCCCCACATTGGATCACACAGGCTACTAGATTGTACTAGGGTTGACTCATGGAAGTGAGGATATCAAATAGTTTTTTATATAGAAGCATCCTGACTTTTGTTGAGAGTTGTGCTATAATCCTGTCTCGTGAAATCAACAAAGAGAAACCTGCTAGCCCTGTATGCATTTTAATCAACCTTATAACTTTTCTTAGAAAATTTTTCCTCCACACTTTTCCCCCACACACCACCCCCACTTCTCTCACAGACTGTTCACACAGCCTACCCATACATACTTTGGAAGCCATCAAGAAAACAATTTTCTCTTAAGATACAAGAAACTGAGTGTACTGAAGGAATCCATCTCATCATTTAAACCAAATGAAATTTCATTTCTACTGTAAACCATAGGTATCTGGGATGAAAAAATGATTTTGTGTCAAATATTCTAACTTGTAGAAAATTTCTTTTAATAACTAGCTATTATCCATACATTTTAATAAGATATTGGGGCAATTAATCCTGATATTTTAATTTCTTTAGAGTAAGAAATACCTAGCAGATTAGTAGGGCACCATATAGGTTTGTCTGGATGGATCATGGAGGTGTGATTTTGGCTCCAATATGTGGCCCCTGTCTTGTTCATCTTTTCTATTCCAAAGCAACCTTGAACTTTTTAGCTTTGAAGCTTTTCTCTGTCACACTCCTTTGTCATGATGTTCCAGTCCAGGAGTCAGGTATCTATGGACAGAATCCCCCCAAACCATAAGATAAGTTAAACCATTCCTCTTTATATTGTGACAAGAAAGCTGACTAACATAGATATACTTATTTGTTTACCTTCTAAGAAGGAACTGCTAGAAATACCCACTGAAAAAGACAGATGTCTAATAAGGACATTGCCGCTGATGATATTGATGGTAAATTCTGTAATGATGCAAAGAATGATGACTAAATTCTAAACCTCCATTTTCTTCCAATATTAAATACAGGTAATTGCTTTTGTACTATTTTTTTCTTCTATTAATTTACAAAACCAGTGAAGGTAGGGTAGGAAAATGGTTCCTGGAAAGTATCACTTTAAGGGTAATTGTTGTCACTCCCTTCTCTCTCTGCTCATACTGTGCCCCAGTCTCATTTCATTCGACACTTCAGTGTAAGTCTAGTGGAATCAGTGATAATATCACAGGCTTCAGAAAATAGGTATCATAATAGACTGCCTCAAATACCTCAGGACCATCAGTCTGTGACCAACACTGTCATGATCTTATGAAAAATATAGACAAAAATCCTTAGCTTCTGTTCAACCCCCACTCCCCAATAAGCTCATGGTCATCTTGGAGATAGCAACAGAGATACCTGAAATGTTAGATAGTAACCCCAAACCTCAACACAAAGGAAGCAGCAGACAGGCCATTATAAAGACAGGCTCTGAGATCCACATCAGTCAATCTCAATTCTTAGTTTTATAAAAAAAAAAAAATGCCAGGACACCATACTAGAGCACATGATTTAGACAATCTGCAAATAGGGTCCAATATGTGTAGTTAATCTGTAGATGATTAGTTAATTGTAATGTGTAGCATGAGATAAAAGCCTTTGATCATTCTTGCCATAGAAGAAATCTGTGTCAGTGAAGAAATCTTTTAAGGGTTCCAGAAGAGACAGGAAAACCACAGAGACAGGTGTTTATAAGAATGAGAATAATGGTTATCACACTGAGTTCCTGTAGGAGAATAGAACTCAAAGGTACATAAAGAGGCAATTGTTTGTTTGTCTTTGTTTGTTTGTATTGGTACATGCACGTAAAATCAACACTTTGCAAAACTGAGGCAAGAGATCTTAAGTTTGAACCCGGCCTGGCCAGCTTAGTGACACAAGAGACAGCTCTGAAAGTAAGAAGTAAAAAAAGTGGTGGGGCATTGTTCAATATGAAGGCCAAGGGTTCAATCTCCATATGCAATTATGAAAGGATGGCAATATGTACATATATACTATAGAATTAATGTGCATAAATGTGTAATATATATGCACACATACAGTATATTTTAGAAAAGGTGACATCAAAGTATTATTTGCCAAAATTGTATTACACATTTAGAACAATTTAAAAATAAATTATTTGAGAATGACCAAATTAGTTTGAAAACTCTCTAAATTGACTACATGCTATATGTAAGAAAATGTGAGTGAAATTATAAGCAAAAATATCCCTTTACATAAAGTCCATTAAGCATGAAACATTTAGAAATCACCCAAATAAAAAGTATTTTGGATTCAGTTGAATGAGATTCCAAAATGACCTGTGAAAGAGTTGACTTATGCAGAGTTCAAATATGAATTTATGCCATTTTCTTAAAAGAGGATAATATTTTCCTTCATAAAATACCAAACAAAGCTTTTGCATGTGTTGGCAATGTAGACAACTAAATGAGTTAATGACATTCAAAATTTTGTGTGATCAATAGAGAAATATTAAGTTTAAAGATAAGTGCTAATATTTCCTTTAAAAAGGAACTCAAAAATAGAGAATTAAACAGCATAACTGAAAAAAGTTCACTTTCACAAATAAATATAAACAGAAATAATAATATATAATTTCTACCCACTATAGATCATTTTACAGAGACAAATTTAATTCTGGGTCAAGGACATTTACAAAACCACTCTTCTATATTTCTGTTGTAAGAATATTATAATCAGTTTTAAATTTGGAAATTGAATTTTATATAATGTTATAAAACACAAACAGAAATTCAGATGTTAAAAGCTGTATTTACAATGGTAAACACACACATAAGCCCTAGAAAGAACTAAGAAAAACAAGAGAGATTAAATGAGTTATACTGTAACTGTAGCTTTGGACTCACTTGAAAGTGGTCAGGATACAGGAGGTAATTTCTGTTATAATCTAAAAATGAGATGATGTCCAAAAAGAAAAAGGAATAAGCACTTTATTTTTTAGCTGGCACCAGCGACACAGATGTGATGGAGTTTGCAGTCTGTGCCATTAGGTTACATGGGTAAGGGGTTTATAAAGGAAAAAACTGCAAAGTATGAGTGGGGAGGGGTAAGGGTGTAGGGGCTCTGTTTGTTCTCTTATTAGGTTTTTAGGACAAACCTTAACAGAGGCAGCTGGATTTACAGGAAATTATAATTGGTGATGAGCCGATAATAGGAAACTGTACAACTCGTGGTTAACTTACGGGTATCTTATAGAGTACAAAGGCTACAACCTTAAAGCCTGGCGGTTGGCCAATTCCTGGAAATTTATAGAGTACAGAGGTCACAGCTGCACAGGATAGGGAGTCTGACCAGGCATCTGGAATTTTAGGAGGAATAAAGATTGGAATCTAAGATAATAGCAACGGCGCATACAGAACAGAATGACGATGCTCAGGTTGGAGTACACAATTTCCAGAGACTTGGAGAGGTTCTATTCGGTTCTGCGTGTCTGGGTCAACCAAACCTCATTCCCACCTCACTCCCACTAGTTTAGCAGATGTTCTGTGCCCTTACCATGCCTTTGCTGTGCCATCTGAGGCTTCATTCATTTCAAAATGCCATGGAAGAGCTCCACTGAACTGAAGATTCTATTATAAGAAGATTCCAAGGACTGTAACTGAAGAGAGACTTAAATACAATGAAATGAAGCACAATATTGATAATGAAACTTGGTCTGTATTCATGAATAAATCAAATCTATACTCAAGTAAAAAGGACACTAGTCAATCAGTCACCTTAGGGAGCCATCCCCCAAGATAAAACTGGCACAGACTCAGCTACAGATTTTCTTATTCATAAAAGTGTCAGTTCCAAGGCTGGCCCTGGATAAATGTCTTCTATGAACACTGTATTTCTACAGTCTTATTTTGAGAAGTTAAGTTTATTTCAGCTCCCCATAAAGCAAATTCACTTTGTACATTTCTGCAAATATCACCCTATCACCATTCATCCTCTGAAGACTCACCTGCTCTCCCTCTACCCTGCTTAGATCCCATTTGGATTCCCCAAGACTCTCAACCTAGTTATAGAACTGAATACAGAAAGTGGTCAAATGTCAGTGGAGTCAGAGTTGATGAAAACATGTCCTGGGGATAGCTTTTGTAGGCTCCAAGCCTGACCTTCTGGTACTCCAGAGTCCTGGCAAGGATGAACGGCAGCATTACACAACCAGAGCACATACCAAGTCATTCCTGATATTAACCTACCTCTTTGTCCTGTCTCTACTAGATCCAGATAGTGCTTCACTCTTCTACTCTGAAAATCACAGGATTTCCTGGCTGCCCTCTAGTGGTGACATGGTTCCTGGCTGGTCATTTCTCAAGATAGAGGTATATAGACTAACTCCTAGGACCAAGATCTGTTTGCTTAGGCTACCATGACCCTGTCTCTAGTATCACACAGCATAGTTAATGACAGCTCTGATCTGGATCATCTGGGGACATGAAGCAAATGGATGTTGTGCAGGAACAGAAATATTGAATCATGAGAGTATGGAGTCATTTCTTTGAGTGAACTATTGTTATATTAAGGTACATAATTACCTTAAGACAATTGGCAATCATGTATGTATACTGACTAAATGATAAAATTCAGTCATGAAATTTAAAAGGTCCCTTCTCTTAAAAAGTTGAATTTAGGTTCCTGTAGGTTCCATGATGCATTCCCTACAGGCTAATCTTCCCTATATCCTTCTTTCAACTCTACTCATCCCCTTCAGTCTGATTCTCTGAGAAGTGCTGCTTTCTCTCTGAGATGCTGATCAAAGACTGTCCTTGTATCAGTGACAGATGGAGGGTAGGAGCAAAGCTACTTGTAACCCTAAAATGTTCCCTTCTGTGATTTTCCCATCAATAAAGCCGGATCCCATGTCTGCCTCCAGTGAGGACCCAGAACTCCAAAATGCCAGAGCAAATCAACTGCCATAATTGTTTTCTGAGCCCAGCCTGAAAGCCAAACTTACCCTTCCCCCTCAGATTCATCACAGAGGGCTCGGCCTTTGCTGTTGTCCTGCCGTGGAAATGGCATCATTGGAGTAAATGTATGCACTTTCGTGTTGCAAGACACCACTGGGATTCTGCCAAGTACATACCTAGTGAAACCAGAGCTTTGTTTCCACATACTCAGGGATCTGGAAAACTTTCCTGGAAAATAACAAGAGAACAGAAAATAGAGATTAGGAGCCCAGAACATAGAACCTGTATGCCTGTGTGTGATTCTCTGCAATTTGGTAGATCTGTAACCTTGAGCTAGTTACTTAACTTCTCTGTTTCTCAATTTCTCCATCTTTAAGGATTATAATAGTACCTTTCACAAGATTGTTACAAAAATAAAATGAACTGATATTTGTAAAATATTTAGAATACTGCCTGCCACAAAGGGGTATAAAAGTACCTGATATCTACATACACAAAAGGGAATATCTGAGATGCTGATCAAGGACTTTATTTGCATCAGTAACAGGTGGAGGAAAGGAGCAAAGCCACTGGTAACCCTGAGAGGTCCTTCCCCACCTGTGGTTTTCCCATCAATACAGCTAACTCACACATCTGTTTCATTAGTTCCCAACTGGCAACATTAAATTATTTCTCTAACATAAAAATCTCTGTGTTTCTAGGTTAACCACATGCCCAGCTAAAGAATAGTATATCACAGACCCCTTTTTCCACAGAGCTAACTAATCAAGTAAAAATAGAAATCTTTCACTGAGACCTTGGGAAATCTTTTTCAGAGAAACCTGTCCTTCCTTTCCAGTCTGAATATCTTTTATTTCTTCCTCTTGCTAATACCTCTTGGCAAGAATAAAAGTGTCAAGAGTGGGCATCTTGCCACTGCTGGAGTGGGGACAGCCAGTCTCCAGCCTCTCCCTGTGAGTCAGCACCATTCACAGACTTCAGTGGGAGAGAACAAGGCCACACCAGGAAGCGAGCCCCACATGGGAACCAGCACCATGCGCCAACTGCCACAAAAGTGGGGACATCCAGACCTCAGCCCCTTCTGGTGCATGGGCTGACAAACAAGAAGTACCAATCCTCACTCTCCATCACCCCCCACACACCATAAGCACCCCATTGATCCAGAGAAACACAGGCTGTGATGATAGCTATTGAGGTGAAATGCAATTGGATGCCTGTTGTGGTTTGGTGTTTCACTGACCTTGCAGGTCTAGGGCCAGTGGTCTGATTATCTGCTCTGAGGATAGTGATATGCAGTGTGGCATCTGGGGGGGATCTCCTCCTGAGGGTGGTAGCAATTGTTGATTCTCTATTGTCTTGTTTTGAAATCCTATATCATTTTCATTGTTTTGTTGGGTTGAGTTTTATTCTCTTTTGTTTTGCTTGTGTTAAATCCAATGACCTGAGCAGCTATTTCAAAGACAGCAATATATATTATGGCAGCCATTTTGAATTTACTATTGGCTTGTTTTGAAGTCCTTTATTGCATTCATTGTTTTGCTATTATTGGTTCTATTCTACTCTGTTTGATTTTTACTATGTTCCAAGGTATCTGCAGCTATTATGGAGACAACAAAAGGCATTATAGTAACTATTGTTGATTTCATAATAGTTTGAAGTCCTGTAGCACTTACACTGGTTTATTTTGATTGGTTTTATTCTGTTTTATATTCCTTGGTTTTGTCCTCTTTAAAATAAAAACAAATGGTTTTTCTTGGAAGGAAAAAAAAAGAGTGGACACCTTGGCAAAGCTGGGAGATAAAACTGTGAAGCAGTGAGTGCCAGTAGCACAGCTTACCTGGGAAAAAGTATCTAGAGTCTGGAAAACAATATTTTTGAAAGAAACTGAAGTGAGAGGAGGATACATGGGAACTATGAGGGAACTAACTGACAGAGGAAAAAAAATAGGATTAAGTGATACAAAAAAGGTGGCACATGCTGCAGAGGAGAGACTGAGGTACTGCCAAGTAGGAAGGTATCTGAAACTAATAACTTAGCTCACAGACAACCTGAGGTCTACACTCAGACCAGGAAAAGCATATGCAGTTAGAGACAGAAAGAAGAATGTGAGACACTCTTTCTTGAGCATTCCGAGTCAACAGTTGGTGAGCTATTTTGGTACAAGCGCCAGAGGACAGACAAAGTTGGTGGGAAGTATCTACTCCTGTTATTTACTTAAAGTGATATTGACTCTTCAAGTGTTTTTGCCAAAAGAATAGCTTGGATCTATAACAGCACTCACAGATTCACCCTTAAAACACTTCTATATGATGGTCCTTGTAGTCAGTCTTTCTCCTTTTGTCTGTTCTTTATTCACACTGTGAGAGTTTGTTATTTGTGGTTGCCCTGCAGTGAGATAGGTGAGATGGGGTAGGGAAAACTGGATGAGTACTGTTAGGCACTAAGGAGAAAGTTTTAAGGGTAGAATAGTGGTAGATGAAAATAAAAGATTGGTGTGGATTGTGATTTTTATTGGGGTAGTTTTAGTTAAGTTGAAGTTTTGGTATTAAGAGTTTTCAGAGGATATTTTGTGGGGGCATGGGTGAGGTATGAAGAAAAGGGGTTTGCTTTATTATTGAAGAAAAATGTATGGTTATCAGAATTTACTGAATAGGGGGTAAAATAAATTAGGTAAGACATAGAAAAGCCAAAGGCTTAAGATGAGGAGGATCAAGGAATTATCCTAGTAAAGGTGAGGAACTAAGTATGGCAAAGTTAAAAACTTGGGAGGAGTTTATGTGTTTGGAAAAAGAATGAAAAA